>OX457043.1:24306419-24311188 GCA_949752735.1 Lumbricus terrestris | reverse complement strand
TCTCTCTTTCTCTCTTTCTTTCTCTCTCTCTCTCTCTCTCTCTCTCTCTCTCTCTCTCTCTCTCTCTCTCTCTCTCTCTGTTTCTGTTTCTCTCTTATATACGGTAATATACCTGCGACTAAAATTCTGCTTGACATAGAGGATAGATCTGCATAAAATTATAGATTCCTTTATAGACTAAATCTGCATTTTGTTCTTGCTTGTTATTTGCGACTGCACGAGGAACAAAAGAGATCTGCATATGTTTCTTTACAATAGAAAAAATAAATCTGTGTTGGTTTCGTTGAGGAGTATAGAATTCATGAGCACAATTTATTGTCTTTATAGAACGAATGAAATCTGCATAGGCCTACACATAATTATAGCCTACGCGCAGTCGACACGCAACACACTGCAGTAGATAAACGTATTGCAGTGGCGTAGCCAGGAATTTTTTTATGGGGGTGGGTTTATGGCCGGATACCTTGTTTTTTCTGTTTTTTCCCCTATTTTTTCTTACTAAAATGGATAAATAACCTTTAAAAAAACCTTTTTTCCGGAGCCAATGGGGGGTTAACCCCCGAAACCCCCCTTGCCTGCGCCACTGACGTATTGAGTTTAGGATTCTAATGCTCATGCGTAATTCTTTAGCAGGCCAAGCTACAATTTGTCTTATATATAGGGGTTTTGTGTGCCTGTAGGCTATTATCCATTCTATAGGCCGTATATGTTCTTTCGCTCAGCATGCTACGCTTGGTGACCTGCAGTCGTCCCGATGGCTCGAACTGCCACAATGCTGCACAGAAGCTTTGCTATGGTCAATCCGTCTTTCTGGAATAAGTAACTTATAATAGTCGCCGTATTAACTTCTTTGTGCCTCTTTGCCCCTTTTCCGCAAGCGTTCGAAAAACCATTTTCTCTTTGATTTGTGTTTTGGTGTCAGGTCGGAAGCGCCTCTGAGGAGGCGCTTCTCTTGAAGTGGCGCTACATATGTGCGATTGTGGGGTGAAGTGGTGGGCTTGGTGCCTTGGAGTTGGAGAATTCTATATTCGAATCTACCTCAATTAAGTCGCCGCGTATAGACTTTGAGCAAGTCCTTCACTTGCAATTGCTCATGCGCTTTGGCATAAACTCCGATGCAGTGTCTGCGCTGTAGTCGGGAGCGCCTCTGAGAAGTGAGCTTGAAGGGGTGCTATAGCAAAATGTGAAAAATAAGGAAACATAAATTTACGATTATAGTTACAGTAGCCTAAACACCCGTCATTCATTAGAGCATATACTGTATATACGATCATCTGTATTTGTAGAATGTATATAGACCTATAGTATACATGTAGTACCGTAGGCTACTAACAGCTGTAGACTCTCGCAGTATAGGCCTACACACCATACATAATATAAATTAGCTAGGTTAAGGCCGGTGCCGCAAATAAAGTACTCCTCCTAATAATTGTATCCCCTCCACGATAAAGAGAAGCTGAAAATGTCACTTTCGCGTGTGCTGAATTAACTTCCAGTGGCTTTGCTTTGAAAAACAATTAGAGTCATTTTAAATTTTGATTACAACATAAATTTATCAGTTGGGCTATGATACGCATTTTTTCAAAAATTGGGATGAATGGATTATCCCCCGAACACTCTATACCCGGTACATTCCATCCCTCGAATAGCTTTAAGGCGGGATAGAATATCCAGTGAAAACGGCTATCATAGCCTATCTTTGATTCGCATTGGAAGTCCTCGCCATCATTTTATGTCTAGGACTATAGTTCCTAATGATTTGGCCTATTTTTATGCAGATATCTATGGATTACAATATGTGGCAGATATTAATTAATGGTCATCGATATAAAGATTGTACGAGACAGATAGGCCTCTTATTGCTGCGTCCAGACATACGTGTCGTACAGTGCGCAATGCGCATTTTGTTCAAACCATATCAGTTTAGGACTGGTGCTGTGCGTCTCATTCCATATTTCATTCCGATAATTTCTTGGCTGCCATCAAAATTTCCTGGTTTGCCCAATTGGCTAGCAAGAGACAAATGGTTGGATGGCGAAATCCTTGACCGAACTGCACTGTCCCTATTTCGGTCAGACAACAGCACACGGTGCATGCATGCTGCGTAATGAAACACGCTCCAGACGGACGCATCTCAAACCCATATGGCTGTGTGCCCCTGAATGCATCAATTTGTCTGTCTCTGCAGTCTCCCTTTGATTTTCCATCTCACTGCACGACCAGCGGAGATTATCCCAACTCCAGAGGGACACAGGCAGCTCTAGGTTTAACGAAGAGGGGGGGAAGGTAGAGGAACAGGAAGCTATTACGTTTTGGGCTTATTATTAAAATAACGGTGGTTCGATGCAGACGCGGCCAAGAGTTTCGACTGGAGAGAAATACAACCAAATACGGAAAACTTCTTTCTGTAGTGCAGTGCAATTTTCTTGCCAGCTTGCGTTTCTAACAAATTCTTGGTGACCGTTTTTGCCGGGGTTGCGCTTGAAAAATTCTGACATCCGGATCTTGGAATTTACCGGCTCTGCATTAAGTCAAACTTCAAAGGGTCATGAAGCGCAAATCAAACTTCAAAGGGTGGGCCGCAGGAGAACTGATGCGTGGTTTATGTTTATGGGTAATGTTTAAATCGGAAGAGGAAACAGGAAGTATCGAAATATAGGCTCTGTAATAGTCTGTATATAATTATATAGCATAGGCCTATAATTTAAGCTTATATTGAAATTATTTATGTGTAAATGCATATGTATATGTATAATATATATATAATTATGAATATATAATTTTATAATTTATATATACATGTTGCCTCATGATAGCTGACAGAGTTATCCTATTGACTCGTAGTGTTTTTCGTGTCACACAGAAGTGCACGAGCAAAGGGCAAAGTACCGTATACTCATTGCGTCATTTCGTTGGACGTTTAAACTGGGGAGAGGAAAAAGTCCAGTGGACAGCGTGTCGATCGGGAGGTTATTGAATATTTTTAAACGCCAAAAAGACAAACATTTGCAACGCGGATTTTGTCTCCTCTTCAATGAACTCATATGATGATGACGATGATGATGACGAGGATGATGACGACGACGACGACGACGATGATGATGATAGTGATGATGATGATGATGATGTTCATGGTGATGGTTGCTGTGATGATGATGATGATGTTCATGGTGATGGTTGCTGTGATGATGATGATGATGATGATGATGATGATGATGATGATGATGATGATGATGATGATGATGATGATGATGATGATGTTCATGGTGATGGTTGCTGTGATGATGATGATGATGATGATGATGATGATGATGATGATGATGATGATGATGATGATGATGATGATATTAATCGCGATGGTTGTTGTTGTTGTGGTGGTGGTGGTGATGATGATGATGATGATGATGGTGATGCTGCTGTTGTTGCTGTTGTTGTTGTTGTTGACGATGATGATGACGATGATGATAATGGTGATGGCGTCGTCGACAACGACGACGAATACGAAGGCAATGATCCGGAAAATGATGATTGCGATGATCATACTGATAGCATGGCGACGATGAGAATGACCACAGCGATAGCGATGATGATGCTGCAATAAATTTTATGTTCGAAACGACAATCAAACAATCAATCAATCAATCAAATAATCAAACAATCAATCAATCAATCAAATATCAATCAATCAATAAAATAATCAAACAATCAATCAAACAATCAATCAATCAAACAATCAATCAAACAGTCAAACAAGCAATCAAACAATCAATCAAACAATCAATCAAACAATCAATCAATCAAACAAACAATCAATCAAACAATCAATCAAACAATCAATCAAACAATCAATCAATCAATCAATCGATCAGCTAATGACAAATAATCCAGGTAATTTGCAGAAGATTAAAATGAGAAATTTCTAGCAGCGACGCGAAGAGTCTGCGAAATCAATCCATAGACAAGTCGACGTTTAAAAAGAAAAATTGCTGACTGTAGCAAGGAGCTATAGCCTCCTGCTATAAGGCCTCCCTTTAAAAAGAAGTCGTCCAACAAGCTAAAAGTTGGGGTTAACTATAACCGACCTGTTTCATGATAATGAGAATTACTACGTTATATTGAGAGAAGAGGTTAATTTTGTTTAATCACAACAGAGTTTGGTAATGGCGCTGGATTATTTTTATGACATTCGAAACTGAATTAGAGAATAGACGGTGGCTGGACTCACTGCAGAAAAGCTATTTATATTTCTAACCATAATGACAATAAGAACGAAAGACCACAAATAAGAAGAGGGTTCAAATGAAATATAAAATTGAATAATTAGCATATAATTAGCATATGATTGTATAATCCACTTCTCCCGCACTCATGATCTAAAATAGATCACAAAACACTGAAGTTAAATTAAAAGGCTTTGCGTCTCCCATAATATGTTAGTCTCCCGTCTGCACGGTCGTCCTTAGAAGCACCCCCTTGTGTCCAGCACAAAGCAAAAACCAAAAGGCTGCGTTGACCTATTTGCTGGTATACGGCAAGGAATGGTTTGCACCGGCCACACACAAGAAACAAACGATAACGACTGGATGTCTGGACTGTAGCATGTGGACGTGAAGCTCAACGTCATTCCGTCAGACTTGATATTTCGTCTTAGACACTATACTCTGTGAGTGTCACCAGCTATATCCATGCATGCAGCGTTTACATGACATTGTGCTTACTAAGGATTCTTTATTTATTTATTATTTCATTTGATTTATTTCTCCACTTCT
>OX457043.1:24146419-24301419 GCA_949752735.1 Lumbricus terrestris | reverse complement strand
ATGCAACCATGCAGTGTACTAATTAAGTACTAACCTGTTAACTGGGAATGGAAGAAACCCTTTACTCATCAAGAACTTCTGAGATCTGAGCAAATTCAAGGCAATTGATAGTCAGAATGATGCAGTTGATGCGTATAATGATGGTGGTAGTTATGATGATGATGATGATGATGATGATGATGACGATGATGATGATGATGATGATGACGACGACGACGACGACGACGATGACGATGACGATGACGATGATGATGATGATGATGACAACGACAACGATGATGATGACGACGACGGTAATGATGATGACTAGACGATGGTAATGATGATGATGATGACTATGATGAAGATGATGATGACGACGACGGCGATGATGTTGATTTCTGGTCATTGCTGCTGATAGTTTAGAACTTTAGATGCAACAAGAAGGCATGACGTTTGTAAATACTGCCGCATAATAAACACGGGACAATCGAAGCCAGAAAGGACCGCAATAAGTTATAAATTAATAGTGTTTTATTGCATGCCATCATCATCGTCACTGTCACCGTTATCATCATCATCGTCATCGTCATCGTCGTCGTCGTCGTCGTCGTCACCACCACCACCACCACCACCATCATCATCATCATCATCATCATCATCATCATCATCATCATCATCATCATCATCATAAATAGCTTATTTCCATGCCGGAGCGTCGCAATAATTCCAACAATTATTCTTTCCCATCGTCTCCGTGTTGGGTTGCTCCGGGTTGTGTTTGCAAGTAGCTCTAATTAAAGTTGACTCGGATTTGCCGGTCGACCGACGACCCTACTGGTCATCCCACAATCCTTCGGGAACCGGAAATAAAAGCTCAGAGCGTGATCCTGCTTCCATCGCATCGTCATAAGTGCTCAAACATCCGGAGCCTTTTAGTCTTGATCAGATCCGAGATGCGGTGGGGGGGGGGGTGGTGAGGAGAAGTCTTTTTTTTATTAGCAACTGGCTGTACCCGGCCACGCGTTGCTGTGGCTGAAAAGGCCGTCCAACCCTCCCTACCTCCATTGATCTGCCTTCCTCTCCTCCTCCACCCTCTGACTCCCTGCATCAATCCCTCCCTCCCGTTTCGTCCCGTCCGGTCCCTCCCTCCCTCCCTCCCTCCCCTTCCTCCATCCCTCCCCTCCGCTTTCTCCCCTCCCTCTTCCTCCCGCTCCCTCCTCCTTTCCTCCCTCACCCCTCCCGACAGCAAGACGCGCGGATAAAAACCCGTCCGCATATCATACGGCCGCAACGTACGGATGTATATGCGCTAGAAGACGTCCGGAAGCGTAGTAAGAAACGCAACCGCATTGGATGGCATATCGACCGGACGATGTGTGGAATTTGAACTCGAATTAGGTCGACTCGAATTTAAAGTTGTGTTTTCTTGTCGAAAAGATTGGGCTTTTCCCCAAAATCATTATATAAACCCGCTCATGTTCGAATGGAACGTTTTGCGAAAATTTTCAAAACAATCGGTCAAGAACTTTCCGAGATCCTTGATTAGGCAAGGTAACGTTTTACATTTTTATTTATATAGATGAACGAAGTATTTGCTAGTGTCAAGTATCTGTTCAGGCAACGCTAAAATACAACTTAGAGAATTTCAAGTTAGCCTACATTATTCGCATATTGTGTTTTAAGCCTGCATTATTTTGAACTTTTATTGTTGAGTTCTTTTCAATGGAATGTTGTTGCGGTTGCCTAAATGTAAACTCGTCAATCATATTATCTTCATTAATTAATTAATTCATTCATTCATTCTTTCTTTCATTCGAAAATTTGCATACATAGCGCCCCTTAAAGAGGGCTACGCAGAGGCGTCCCCAGCCCAGCCACGGCTAAAAAAAATATGTAAAAGATATATCTGTTTATTTTGCGCATTTTTTTATCTTCGCTGCGTCCCGCCAAATGTTTACTCGAAACTTCTGTCTGTGTCGCCCGCCATCGACCCACGATGCTTCATGTTTCCACAACATGGCTGAACATGCGCTGATGGAAAAAAACCGCTGGCTTCCCATCGGATGTCGAATACCATTGATGGTGATCCTTGTTGCGAAGTCGAGCGCCTCACCGGGTCCTGTTCAGTCTGAAAGTTGAGGCCTATTATCGGTCAGTGTAAACACTGCATCGGTGCTTCCTTTGTGTGTTGGCGGCGTCCATTTCCTCTGTTCGTCGGACAATCGAGGTCCTGATGGAGTATAGGCCTACGTCGTCTGTGTTGTCAGCAGCATCGTCTGGCTAAATAAACACCAACATGACAATGCACATTGTCTCTTACGTCCTCCCTCCACAATATTTCGATTTCCGTAAAATATCTTCCTCACTTTCTCTCTCTTTGTCTCTGTGTGTATATCTCCATACGTCTGTCTGCCTGTCTGCCTGTTTGTTTGTCTATCTGTCTGTCTGTCTATTTATCTACCATCCCTTCATCCCTCCTTTTCTCCATCCATCAATCCATCCATCCATTAATCCATCCATCCCTCCAACAATCCATCCCCTCCAACAATCCATCCCTCCAACCCTCCATCCATCCATCCATCCATCCATCCATCCATCCATCCATCCATCCATCCATCCATCCATCCATCCATTCATCCATCCATCTACCCATCCACCCATCCATCCCTCCCTCCAACAATCCATCCATCCATCCACCATCTATTCCTCAAAGCATGAGCAATTGCGAGTGAAGGACACGCTCAAGGTCCCTACGCAGGGTCTTGAGATGGATTCGAACCCGCAACCTTATGGCTCCAGAAGGTTGCGCTCATGCCCCTACACTACCGGGACGCACAGTATGTTTATGTATCCTGATGATCATTTAAGAGGAAGCGCATTGTAACTGCCTCACTGCCTCACAGAGGTTCTCATACTCATATTGCTGTCACATAACATTGTACTGAACTACGCGGATCCATTGATGGCCATTATGCCAATAAGGAACGTCCTTCCCACATAAGTTTTCTGGGCTGGAGTCTAAAAAACTTCTGCTCCTTGTTCATAATAATAATAATAATAATAATAATAATAATAATAATAATAATAATAATAATAATAATAATAATAATAAAAATAATAATACTCTCTTTATTAACAATCCGGTTGACACACCGCAACCGGTTAGGCTACAATGTGCGATTATGCAGTTTAAGCAATTCACAAGAACGGAGATCACAGAATACACAAATCTTAACTATACTAACTGAGCAGACCGCCTGCAATATATAGCGCCAATGGCAGCCTACAAAGCAAATCCGCCCAACGGGGGCTCGAACTCACAACCTCTCGCACTCTTGGCCAGCGTGTTAACCACTACTCTACTGGGCCCCCCCATTGCAGTGGTTCTCGATGAGGGACTCGAATGGATAAGGGCATGACCTCTGCATTGGATCCAGAGGTCATAGAAATGAAGAAGGTTCTTTAGGGACACATTATAAGTGCTTGTAACGTGAATTTTGTACAATTATAGCCTACCATTGCTACGTCTTCCTGCATGCTGACCTTGAGACGAGACATTCAGAACATTGCTAATCCTGAATTCCCAGTTCTTAAATATTTCACCCTCTGCCATCGCTTACTCGCGTCCATCCGTATGACCACAGTTTGACCCCGCTCCAATAGTTCGCTTATACATCTATAGGCCTATCAGAAACACTGGCGTCCTCCCGTGGTGTCCACCTAGCGGCGGTGGCGGTGGCGGCGGCAGGCGTTTGCCCATATAAGGGATTGATCGCCGTTCCCGCCGAAACATTAAAGGAAGCAGACGACCGCATCGGCACTTGGAACCGACCTCCGCCAAACTGGGTGACTGCGCATGCGCGTGTCTGGTCACGTGTTTGGTCACGTGTTTGTTCATGTGCGCATGCGTATGCGTCCTTGTAGCTAGGACCACGTGTCTTATGAGTCTGCGTTGTATGCGTGCAAGCGTGTGTGTGTGAGTGTGAGTGTATGGGTATCCTTGGGTGTGTCTTTTGCGTCCGCGTATTTGTGTTTCCATGTCTGTGCCTGCGTTCAATGCGTGCCAGCGTGTGTGACTGCATGTGTGTGAGTGCATATATGTACGTCCTTGGGTGTGTCTGTGCGCGTTCGTGTCTGTGTGTGTGTGCTCGTGTTATCCTGTAGGTTTACCCGCTCTTCGTTGTGGCTCGTCGTCGTCCTTGCTCGGCTCGCTTCCCTCTCTTCCATCTCTTCCATTGCTCCCTCTTTTCTTCCCTCTAGCTCTTCCATCTCTTCATCCCTCTCTTCCCTCTCTTCCATCTCTTCCATCGCTCCCTTTTCTTCCCTCTAGCTCTTCCATCTCTTCATCCCTCGCATCTTCCATCGCATCTTCCCTCGCATCTTCCATCGCATCTTCCCTCGCTGGCCGCCGCCGCATTGTCCTCTCCGTTTCCGCTCTTCTCGTCATCTCCTCCTCTGCAGCAGCTGCAGCAGCAGCGTAATAGTTCGTCAGCCGAGAGGACGATGTCGTCGTCGTCGTCGTCGTCTTCCTCCAATTTGTATTCGTCGAGAAAGCCACAGCAGCAGCAGCAGCGGTGGCGTCGGTATGTATAAACAATTTTCACGGAACGGATTCTGCCGTCATTCGAACGCCGCCGACGACGACCGCGCTCTCGCTATAGCTCGCTCGGCGTGGGCGGTCGCCCTGGACGCTGCTAGTGCTGCTGCTGCTGCTGCTGCTGCTGATGTTGTAACTGCTGCTGATGCTGCTCTCCTCATCATCGATTAAGAGCGTTCATAATCTACAACTGCAGGTGGACTGCATGAAACAAGATATTGTGCCAGATACATCGCTGGACGTTCGGTAGCGCGGTGGTCAATATACGTCGCCAGAATCCAGCAGTGCTGTGTGTGTGCGTGCGTGTTGTGTCCACTTGCTCTGCCGTCCTTGGCTGCCAGTCTTCGGTCGCCCATACACGCAGGCAGAGGGAGAGAGGGAGAGGGAGGAAATTGCCGGTTTCGATGCGGACGAAACTGTGGCCGTCTCTAATTATCGTCGGCTCGTCGTTTAGTTCAACTTATAACGGCGCTTAATTATCTTTCTCCAGGGAGACGATTTGAACGTTTCTTTCAGTTGGGTAATTCTCTACACAAGGCAGCAGCAGCAGTGTCATGGAGATGAAGTCCTAGCTCAGAGTCTAACCTTCTTCGATAGGTCTTCTCTGTACTTCTTGCCTTTAGGTCTACTCCACGCCGCGAGTGCATACAGCAGGGTCGTCGTTGGTTGTGATGCGTGTTGTGTTTTCTTTGGAGTCGATATCTTTGTCCTGGACGTTGCCGGTGCCAATCCTCCTTCGCCACCGCGAGTCTTCGCAACAATGATGAGGCCGATCGATATCATACGGTAAGGTTGTTCAAAGTTTCGCTCTGCAAATGGCCAGTGCGTTGTCTTCGGATAAAAGACCCGCAGTATTGTCCGCCCGATTAGCAAGGCAAATGTGTATACACATGGCTTATAATAATAATATGATCTGCGCATTGAGCCAGCATGCAGCGGTGCTTCTAGAGTCTAGACGATGAATTTTTTTCTTCTACAATGAAACGTTCTGAATGGCTTTTCTGCATTCGCTTTTTCGTTTTTTGATGAATGTCGAAGCGAGATGTAAATCAATGGATTTGCTTCGCAAACGTCGTCTTGCGATGTTTCATTCGATTCTGATTTTTCTTTCGATGTTTCTGATGTTTTATGAGTTGGCCTGTTATCTCTTCGGTGCATCGGGCGGATTTGCGTATTGGAGAATTTGAAAGTCACCGCGATTGGACGTTGGATAAATTCAAATCAGATCAATCCGATTAAATATATCAGATCGCTTTCGATCGAGGCGGCACATGATTCATCTATTTCTTAAGCAAACACTTTCTGCTAGATTGATATATGGAAGGATTCCAATGAGTGCTTCGTTGGTTCCGATCAAAATCTTACTTTAATATTGGAGCCGGGGGAAGGTCTAGTTTGTTTTACTTAGGCATATAGTTAGCTACGGTCAAGGCCGTAGCTAGGATTTTATTTGGGGGGGGATGCCTACCAACTTTTTCAGCAACATTTTTTGACGGCATTTTTTCTCTTAGTCATCACATGTTTCTCGTAGGATTTTCGCCCTCGGCGTTAAACGATATAATTTCATGCTTTTTTCAGGGCTTTTTTAACGTGCAGTTGTACACAAAATGTGCAGTTCTAAATGGATTTGTGCAGTTGTACAAGCACTTCTGTCACAAGTTATGTGCAGTTAAAACTAGCAAAAAGGTCATTGTCCCCCGATTGAAAATAATTTACCATGGAGGATGGGAAGGGAAAGAAGGGTTGTGCAGTTCTAAAAATTCCTTAAGAACAGCCCTGGCTTTTTTCTTCTAAAATCGCGATCTTCTGCGGGTTCTGGACGGAACATGCATTGCACGCTGTAGTTCGTGCATTACGTGCTAGCAAATGCATTCTATTATTTTCACATTTTTCATTTCGGGAGGTGTTCAAACGCCCAAAAACCTATAGCTACGGCATTGGCTACGGTATGCTCTTTATGAAACTGTGTAATGAAAATAATGAGCGAGATCTCGAGCATTAGAGCGAGAGAGGAAAGTTTGGTGCATTGTTTAGAAAATTACTTTACAAGAATGGTCATCTCAAGGAATTTTAGCCATATGGTGCAGTGTGGGAAGAATGCAGGACCATTTTATATTAGATGCGTGATTGCTAATTGGCATTCAGAATAGCAGGTTATGCTTACGATGAAAATGCTGATAAAAATACGCGTGGCTTGTTTGTGTTTCAGAGAAGTTAAAGTTGCCTGCATGGATATCAGCTCAGCTCGTGTTGGTACCAGCGGACATTTCTGGTAATGGTCAGACACCCTCGTCACTCAAAGGATGGCAGGCATTGTCGCTTCAACCCTTCGTCGAAAAGCTTTCCACAAGAAGCTGCCGGTCGACAATCGCTACCAGGTGGTAGAGACCCACATATCTCAGAGTCCAGAGTCCCACGGATCGCCAAGTTCGCCCTCGTTCAAGGCTCGGTTGGGCGCCGCACGAGCACCGAAGGGAGCCAAACTGTGCCATGTGGATTTCTGGCCAACCTGCGTCAATCCTTTTGAGACTAACCTGACTCTAGTGGAGTTCGAGACATTCGAGTAAGTACTGAACGCTTCTGATTTTCAAATTGAGACCCCCCCATTTTGAAGGGCTGAACGTTGTCTAAGCGCCAAAATTAATTAAAATTAAGTATCCGTAGGCATATGTCCTGGATTTTCTAGTGGAGTGGCTGAACTGTTAACCCATTGAAGGTGAGGTGGAATATGTCACACCCCGTAGCTAACGTTCCAATGCTTTACCTCATCTCCAAAGGGCTAAGGTATGTCACACCCACTAGCTAACGTTCCAATGCTTTACCTCATCTCCAAAGGGCTATGAACTCTGTTGGATGGTTGGAACTTCAAATCAGATGTACGAATTACTGCTTCATGTCTTCGCCTGATGCCTGTGTTTAAATAATTACATTGTCGCCCCATACAATGTAGCATGCTATAGATGCGATGCATGAAAATGACATGTGAAGGAATGCAAGTTTGCGCTTTTGCTAGTGGAATGGTTATGAATGAAAGTGCGTTGAGAGTTGTAAAATGAAGGTGCGAAAGAAGTGACAAAAACTTGTATTTTTTTAAGGTGCTATCTTAAGCATACTGATATAAATATTCGAACTGTTTACCAAGAAATTTCATTGTGATTCCAATGCGTGGTAATTTTAATGCCCTAAATATCACGGTGAGCCACACATTTCGAACACGTTCAATTTAATGAACAACGAGGAATTTTTAACCAATTTCGAGTGATGTGGCTTTTATCGCTGATGTCTATACATCTGAATAGACTTGCAATGCAGACCTGATGAGGATTTGAGGGCAACTACGAGTCAAGCTGGTTTCAGAGTCGCCTCTTTGTCGTTTGGAATTAACCCTCGGGCTACCAAGGGGGTGGTGATTGCCACCCCCCCTAGGTTTTTCCCAAATCAAACTTGTTCCATTTGGAATAAAATTGTGTCGTTTTAAGTAGCTGTAGAGGGTTCATTGGCACACATTTTGAGCTAAATTTTGTTATGATATACCATACCATTCAAAAGTTATACCCGATATACCCAAGGTACCAGGGGGTGGATACCCCCCTTAGATTATCGGCTATAACTTTTGCACCCTTTAATATGAAGAGACACAAATTATACCATTCTATAGAGGGAATGTGGGGCTACATTTCCATGCTCATTGAGTTGTCTTTTGACAACCGGAAGTGCTCAAAATAAATTAAAATGCATATAAAGGTGTTTTATTTTCATAAAATGTTCATGTTTTTTCTATTATAACTTATCCATAATTTATTTTTTAATAGAAATAAATCATGCCATTCTGTAGCGGGCATTTAGGGCTATTTTCTTATACTAAATAATTTGTCTTTTGATGACCGAAAGTGCTCAAAATAAATTAAAATGTGTGAAAATGTTGGGCTTTTTTTACAACGCAAGCCGATATATTATGTATGCGTAAACGTTTTTCAGCAGTTAAAACATGTTTTTTTGTTTTGATTTAACATAAAACAGACTTATTACTAGTTTTTATAGTTGAACATTGGACTTTATTATATGTAAACTTTTTTTTATATATAAATCATGTTTAAAGCACACAGAATCTAATAACCCTATGCGTAAGTATATACGTTTTGTGGAATCGACGGGTACCCATGGTAAAAAATTCATAATTTCGGGGTGCATTCATATTTTATAAACCTAAATATACCATTTTGGGCAGAAATGAATGCTGAATCCAATGGTGTATTACAAGTTATGATATCTCAAACCAAACCCAAAATCAAGGGGGGGGAAGTGGTAACCACCCCCCCTTGGTAGTCAGTGTTACAAAAAAGCATGGTAGCCTGAGGGTTAACCGTCAGACTAATTTGAAAGCTAAGATCAGGCATGTTCAATGTGGGGCCAGGTGGTGTAGGGGTATGTTCGGCACCTCGGAGCCGGAAGGTTGCGAGTTCGAATCCACGTCAATCCACCGCTTAGAGGCCCTGATCTAGTCATTTATTCGCAAAATTGCTATGCGCACCAGCGTGAAAACTCCTATTCAGTGTCCACGCTGCAGTCGGGAGCGCCTCGGAGTAGATACTTTGAAATGGCGCTATGGCAAGTATTCATATATACTTGCATAAGGCAATCATTCTCGTTTGTTACATTCGTGGGGGTAATCAGAGTGCCTAGATGTATGGATCCATAATTGAAGGTATATTTGACCTTTAATTGGGGGGAAAATTCAAATGCTGGAAAACAGTTGGAAAATGAAAGTTCAGTTTAAACTGATGTCTTGTGATTTGAATGTTAGACGCCTCTACTCTAGATGAAAGCGAATGCATTAATTGCTTATCGCCATGCCATCTTTCAGGACTGGAACTAGTTGGCAGGTAGAGCTGGTAGGAATCAACTCTCAGTTGCTTACAACCAAACTTTGCATACGACCAGCACAGCTTACAGGACCAGTTGTTGCCATAATGAGAACTTTTATGTATAGTTCTCTATAAGTTTTCTTTTACTATAACTGTAACTGTTCCTGACAAAATATTATCTCAGACAGGAAGATTAATTTGCCGAGAACGGTCATCAGTGTGCAACTTGCGTCTAGCTTTGGGCTCAATCTTTTCCGGAGCATGCATGCGTTAGCTGGCAATTTCAAGAATAGATTAGCCATCTGTGTTTATGCGTTATGTATAATTTTTATCAAGTTGGACCTTTCTTGATTGTTTTACTAGATAAATTTACTGTCTGTTTATCTGTGGCTTTCAGTGTTTTGGGGGAAAACTGTAGTTTTTATGCAGTTTGTCTAATGATGATGGGTGTAAAGTGGAGGAGGAAGAAGTATATAGTCTCACATGAGATGAGATGAGATAGAGCGGGGGGCGGAAGTGGTTTGGTTGTCCACTCAACAATTATTGTTCTTCGGTGTTGATGTCCCGCTGATCCTGCAACCAATCGATCTTTTGCATTAGATATCATCATATCCAGCAGCGAATCTCTTGCTGAGTGGAACCAGTATAACATGGATATATTTCACCACTCAACTGAATAATTTAAGACTGTACTAGACAATGTAAAAACCTATATACAGTGTATGTGTGTGCAGCTGAAGGTATTTGTAATTGCAAGCAAGAGAATATAATGTATGTAGGCTTATCCATAGGCATTTCAAATATATGAATATTCCATTATTATTTAATATAAATATATACCCCGCAGTCGATCGAGTCGATCGATCGAGTCGATCATTACTTGGCCAAGTCGAGTCGATCGAAAAATCGTCGACTCGATCGACTTGCAAGTCGAGTCGGTCGTGAGTCTTGCCAAGTCGAGTCGGTCGTTGTTTCATCGACTCGACTTAGAAATATTCTACTAAGGCCTACTAATTCTTGAAGTCTCAAACTGGCCTATTTGATATAATGAGTAATTCAGTTTTTGCACACAAGGGCAGCTAATGAACCTTTTGGCAGCTGGCGATTTCGTGCTAATGGAACTGTGAAAGTTGACTATGGACGTACGTTTTCGATTTGAGTTGAACGAGTACAGGGGCGGATACAGAAGGTTTGGAATGGGGGCCAAAATTTTTTGTCTTGGGCTGACAAAAATTTTTGTTGATCTTCTGCCGGAATTTTTTTTAGTCTTTCGCCCAAAAAACGTCTAAAAACCCGTGGCAACTCCGGTTATTTTAAATCTGATGACTTTTTAGTCACGTGCTATACTTTCTCACCTTCCTGTTCCCGTTGCGTTGATTTACAGCTTCTTGAAATCTGATGGGGGGAAGGGACCACTTACTGTGCAAATCCCTGAATGGGGTAGGGCATGGCCGGATTTCCCCCTTGGATCCGCGCTCCTGAATGAGCACGATGCAGATCTACTATTATAGGCCTGCAGGCCTATACATGTAGATGTTAATTTTGAGAATATAAAACGGGGCCTTTTATGACGTCACTTCGATTATGATGCAATTCTACAATTAAATAAGTTCACTGAGAAAACGAAATTAGGTCTATTGTGACGTCACCTCGTTCAAGATACATATCTACTATCATACAATTTCACTAATTTTGAGAATACAAAACTACGCTTATGCTTATTGTAACGTCGCTCTGATTATGATACAATTTTACTATTATATTATAAGTTCACTTCGAGAATAAAAAACTAGGCCTATTGTGACGTCACTTCGATTATGATACAAAATGTATTATTATAGAAGTGTATTTTTAGAATATAAACAAGGCCTATTGTGACGTCACTTCGATTATGATACAAATGTACTAGGCCTATTATAGAAGTGCATTTTGAGAATATAAACAAGGTTTATTGTGACGACACTTCGATTATTATACAAATGTAGGCCTACTATTATAGAAGTGCATTTTGAGAATATAAACAAAGCATATTGTGACGTCACTTCGATTATTATACAGATCTACCAGTATATTATGTTCACTTTGCGAATATAAACGGGGTCTTTTATGACGTCAATTCGATTATGATACAATTCTACTATTAAATAAGTTAAATAAGTTCACTGAGAAAACGAAATTATGTCTATTGTGGCGTCATTTCGATTATGATGCAGATCTGCTGTCATATTATCTCATTTTCATAATACAATACTGGGTTTAAACGCAACATCGCTCTGATTATAACATACAAATCTATTATTATCCGTTCAGTTTGAGAATATAAAACTAGGCCCATTGTGACGTCACTGCGATTACAGTGCAAATCTACTATACATTCACCGTGAATACGAAATTATGCTTATTGTTACGTCACACAGTTTATGACACAGATCTACTATCGTATAATTTCATTTTGAGATCCTATTGGACATAATTATTATAACTGCAGTCTGCAGAGGTGAGTAAGAGACAAAACTAGGCCAAGTCGACGAAGTCGATCGAGTATTTTATATGTTTATGTATGCATTTCTAAATATGCGTGAAAACCTCCAGGAAGCATTAATTTGCTTGTTGCTGTTTAACGACGACACTGACACTGTGTCATAATTATCAATGATGACTAGTGTCGCCCTCCTCCTTTTTCCAGACTTTGGACTGGCACTGCATACATGTAAGTACGAGCAGTGGTGGAGTTGTAGGCCATAAACTAAAATATGAGCATATGAGTGTATGCCTTATAAATTGCATTTATGGCCATTTAGGAAATGTAAACGATTTAAGCAGCAAATGGAGTTTTGAACATGGCTTGAATCCTAAGTGATCGCGTTTGAACAATTTTTCTGAATTCAGATTCCTTGTTCCATTTCTATGCGCTATCTTTATTTATAATAATATTCTTCTTTGAACAACCCTGTTGACAGACCGCAACCGGTTACAGTGTACAGCTATGCAATTGAAACAATTCACAAGACCGCAAATGACAGAATTACACATAAATCTTAACCACTAACGGAACAGACAGCCTGCAATAGACTCTACATGGCGCCTATGCAAACCACGCCCGCCCTACGGGGCTCAAACTCGGGTCCGCTGATCTCCATGCCAGTGTGTTTGTTATCCAATGCGCTACCGGGTCGCACAATGTCGCATCATTGCATCTGATTAATTTTTCCATGTTTGTTGTGTGCAAAGCAGAGAGTATTTGTGCGGCTGGTTTGCTTTCACCTGTGTGCTTTTTTCTATCACGAGAATAATAAAACGCTTTCGAAGAACATTGAATAGGGACCGCATTGGCAGTCGACTGTAATTATTGCATGGCAATGTAATGAGAACAATAGGATAAGAACAATGGAATAGGATTAATGTCAGAATAATATCACATACATTGTGAACATGGCTCTGAATCAATAAATGAGGAAGATAACAATAAAGATTATGAAAAAAATTTCGTCTCAGAAATTATTATCTTTGCGTCGTATCTCCATTTTTGAGAATTCCTAGATAAACGAGGTAGACGTTTTGGCAGAAGTTTACGAAAAAATGACAAATTGAGTGCAAAAAATGTTAGGTTCAGACATTACATTAAAACCTCGAAATCAGGGACAAACGTGCTAGTTATACTTCAACACTGCTTTCAAAAATAGGAACTTTTAAAATTGTTTTCGAGAAATTGTGAAAGTTTTGTTTAAAATGGATTTGCAAAAATTTAAAGTCACCATTCAGAAAACAGAGATATGAATTATAAAATAGGCTAACTCAATGTATAGTTATTAGCGAATGTGTTGGTCAAAATGTTCGTGGACATAATACCGATTTTTAAACAAAGAAGTTTCATTCCCTGGTCATACGACACTGTAATAAAGCGAAGTGTATTGATTGTTGTATGTCCTTATCGTCCAATCAACGAAGAACTTTTCTCTGGACATAGCCTACAACAAGGCACTTCTCAACCGTGTAGTCGGTATTGCCGATACGACATAATCCTTGGAGATACGGTAAAAAAATTCTGGAAACAGGACAATGGACGTACCACAGGTGGTTTCGTTGAATATCTTTAAACGACCCATCGTCGTATCTCCTAGCGATTTAAACTGAAGAAAGATAAACAAATGTCTGCTAGAAATCAACTCTTAACTGCATTTCGAAAAATCTAGATAGGGCCTACGACAAGACAGTTCTCAGGCGACAATTCATCATATCCTGGACACAAAGACAGATAGACCTACCGCATATTGCGCTCATGTACTTGCAAACTTCAGAATAAATTCCGAAATGCTTATTTTCAGATAAAACGAGTGGGCCTAAGAGACACACACTGGTGGAGAAAAATTATCAGATGCTTTATGTACTTCACCTCACACTTGGCAATACGATGCTTTTCTAACCAGGCAATTTATTCACATTGCCATAAATTCACCAAACCCTCAAGCGCTATAGATTCGCCAATGTATATTATATATATATATATATATATATATAATATTATATATATATATTATATGCTCCCTTTGTATGCATGTATTTGCCTGGCTATACGTATACAGAAACCACACAAAAGCATTGAAAGCTTGCTATATGGAATGTGCTTTTCATAGGAGGGTCGGACTCTCCCATCCATGCAAATCCAAATTCTTCATGGATGAGGCTTGATAGCCTGATGTCCCTTCTGACCCCGGACTCTTTCAGCTGCATTCTATTGCACTGGCGATATGCATCGATCCGGCGCTAACCCCAAAAGCACAGAAAATTGCATGTTAAATGAAGAATTGGCTATTTGAGAAACGCGAAAAATCAATCCATCAAAGACCTGTCAGGGCTGAAAATCGGATCGTTTTGATCGTCCGTGCTTTTTAGCATTTTCGCGATGCACGTTTTTGACAGCACTGTTTTAAAAGCAGAGCACAGCTTTGCACCATCGACAGATTCTGTTTACATTAGAGGTATATATATATATATATATTTATATACAGAGAGAGAGGCAGACAGACAGACAGACGGAGACAGACATACATACATCAAATCTCCTGTGTATAAACCCTCCAAAACTGAATTTATTCTTATAGGCTGAGTGATCAACTCAAGAACATCCAAGATCCTTCTATATCCATCAACCTTGGCTCTGCATCCACCCACACATTTACTCCAAATTCTCCTGTCAGAAACCTAGGTGTTATTTTCGATCAAAACTTGAGCTTCTCTGATCACATCACCCATCTCTCACGCTCTTGCTTTATGCATATCCGCGACCTACGCAGAATACCCGGTACGCCCTATGCTTGACTTCAAAACTGCATCCACAATCGCCACATCTATAGTTCATGCGAAACTTGATTACTGCAACTCTCTCTTCCTAAACATTGATCTCACCCAAATTAACCGCCCCAAGCTATCCAGAATACCCTCGCCCGTGCTGTCACTAAAACCCCCAAACGTCACCACATCACTCCTGTCCTGAAATTACTTCACTGGCTCAAAATACCTGAAAGCATCGAATAGCCTACTACATGTAAGTCCTTTCACTCACTTACAATACACTTCAATCATACCAGCCGTTCTACCTTCGTCAGTTGTTCACCATCCAGCCACCTCGTTCAACACGCTCCTCATCCTCCATTACACTGCTTCGCCCTCCCATCACTTCATCACTGAAATTCGCAAACCGCTCCATAGCCATTGCCGTTCCACCTCTCTGGAACAAACTTCCGCCAGCACTTCGGCAAACTTCCGACCCATCATACGAACTCACCAAAACTCCACCTCTCGCTATCTCCCCACAGGTCTTTCACTCAAAACTGAAAACATTGCTCTTTCAAAAATCCTATCCTGATTCTTCTTCTCCTTACATCCCCCGCCACTTCAACTCTAAACATCACCCACCTTAGCCGTCCATCTATCTGCCTGCCTGACTCTCCGGACTTGACCCGCTGCCTATCGATTTTGTTTTATTAAGCGCCTGTGAATAAGCTGGCTCCCGCGACTTGGCTTTTGTGGGCGCTGTAGAAGTCTCGAGATTACGATTACGATTACATACATACAGACAGAACTGCTGTAGGTGGCGTTCCGGCGTTTCAACACCGGCTCAACATGGCTGCAGCATTTCTTATGTAGCGCCTTGACTTGTCTATCGCTGCAGCACTGCATGCAATCTGGACCTTGGGCTCCCTGTTGAACTGCGTCTAATGCCTAGAGCGCTTGAGATCTTGTTCTACTCTACTCTTCAGACTTCTCTGTTGGGGGAGGGGGTGGGTGGGCGGGAGCGATCTTGAGTAGGTCGTCTTGAAGTGTCTCAATATAAATATCTGAATAATATAGGTCTATATAATGTCATTCTATGTATAGTTTTGACATGATGAGTATAGAACTTAGACCATTTTGGCATCGTTATTATAGTTAGGGCTTTGTAAATATGGACTCATGATATTATCAAGGTAGGCCTAAAGACCCATATTAAAAGTAACACTGGGGCTGTGAGGCCAAGGCTGAGCTCTGCACTCTGCAGATGTTTCAAGGCCAGTGCCAGACATTCAAGCCTGAAATAATTGATTTTGGAAACCGCATTTTGATATCGCCATTCTTACAGAGTTTAGATGTGCATATGCAGTTGCCATTAATTGCATTGATTGAATGACTTGCTTGCACAGGGTCCCTAAACAGAAACCGCATTGGGCGAGGATCGAAACCGTACTCTTCGCGTTACAGAACAACCACTCTAACATTGCAATAGGGCCGCAGTGAATACCATAGCAATAATAACAATAATAATATTATTATTCTATAAAGAATATTTCTTGGCATAATATTATTCACAGTGTTTGATATGCTTTGTAATTTGCTTTGATATATACAGAGTTTAGTTTATTGCATAAATAATTGGCTTTTGGCCATTTCGTTATCATTTATGTGGAGCCTTGAATAAGCTGCAGCACTATTGATTGTGGCGCATGGATAGTTTCAGAACAGATTTTATTGATACAGACAGAGTTCACTGACCAATGAACGTCTCTCTTCAATCGATGTTACATTTGCTGCGGTCTCTGCCTTGTGACTTAGGTCTTCGGAGACTGCATATGGCACAGATGGTTTTCTTCAGCTGCACAATTAGTATTGACTTAACCGAACTGAAAATCAAGGCTTTCTTTAGTGTGCAGATCTACACAAAAAGCAGGGCTGTTTTTAAGGAATTTTTAGAACTGCACAACTCCTTCTTTTCCTTCCCATCCTCCATGGTAAATTACTTCCAATCGGAGGACAATGACCATTTTTGGCTAGTTTTAACTGTAAAGAAGTGCTTCTACAACTGCACAAATTCATTTAGAACTGCACATTTTGTGCACAACTGCACGTTAAAAAAGCCCTGACGAAAATACGTCGTTCTAAGTGATTTTGTTCAGATGTAGAAACCTTTTTTGCACGGTTGAAAATGGTTTAAAACGTTCATCGTCATCCGAATGGAAATAATTTACCATGGAGGGATGGGGGAAGGATAGAAGGGCTGCAATGTGCAGTTCTAGAAATTCTTTAACAGAGGACCTGCTGAAAATATAGCGAATTGTGCTATGCGAGTCTATGGTATATTATCAGCAAGCCTTTAACTTCCAACATTACAAAAGATTGCATTTGATTCACATATGCATAATTATATATATAATAGCGAATATATATATATGTATGTATTATGTATGTATGTAGGCCTATATCGTAAAAAATAGAAGATGCGTGTGTACTTGTACACATAATTATTATATATATATATTATATAGCTCGTACAAAACAATAGAAGACACGTGTGTATTTGTATACACGTGTCAACACGTGTACCCGGAACAGCACACTCTCCAGTAAATGTAGATCAAAGAGGGTTGCGGCCTATTACAAAGCTGGAGTATGGGACCATGGACGACAAGTAGGGCGGCTGACGCATTGCGCTTGTTTTGCACATGAGAGAAGTGCCAACTTGAAGCGGATACGCTCGCAGACAGGAAGCCCGTGTAGAGAGAAAGGAGAAGGTGTGATAATAATTATGGACTCGAAACACGAGTGTATCCGCTACACAGCTGTGCAGTCCCCCACGCATTCTTCTAGTTAGAGGAAGCAGTTTGTATCGAGAGAAGACCATAGAATATAAAAGTGGCAATAGATTAATTAGTTGAGTCGGAATAAAACTCTGTAATGACGATCGATGTAACACCCTAACGTTATCAAAACCCATTGTCATCCTGATTATCTAAAAATTCGCTTCTACTCGGTGTTGAGTACTCGAAAAACATTTTGAATTTGGTCAGACACACATTTGTTTTTAGCCTGATAAATTGATAACAGCCGGTTTACTTTAAATTGGGTTAAAGTTTAAGGCTGAAGCCATATATATGTTGGTTTGCATGTAGGCCTATAGTTATGCCAACAATGGCGTAATCCTTATTAAACATTCTAGGTAGTGAGTTAGTGACCAAGTTTTTTTATAGCTTAGGCTACACAGTATGTCATATAATTATTTATGCTGGATAATTAAGATAAACACAGATTTAAGTGTAGCCCATATTTCATAATTAGAAGCGTAGGCTATTATAGTTCAGCACGAATACAAGGTCTAGGCTACAGCATCCATCGTTCTGTGTGAGCTTTTTCCTTCCTATAGACTTTCAGTCTAAATATAATTATATATGCCCAATAATAATATATAGCCTGCATGGTTTTTATCCTCTCTGTTTATTTGCATATTATTTTTTATTATATGTCATTCATTGCTTTGGTAAATCTAACGTCCCATATCGAGTTGAGTCCATGCATCAAGCCTCAAGGCCAGAAGTCCCTTTCGCTGAATTCCTGTTTTGATGTTTCCGGCTACAAACAAGCATCAACCCAGAATGTCTCACGTTACCAGAACAGCATATAGAATCAATAGACATATTTATTCAGAACTCCATGCGGAGTATAGGCAAGTCAATCAGAACCGCTGGATCGGTGGATATAAATTGCCGCAAGCCAGAAAATAAATGTTATTGTCTTGAGATGAACCTACAAAATGGGCTTGTGGGACGCGGTGGTGTTGTGGGGTGTTCGTTGCCTTGCAGGTTCGAATCTACCTCAACCCGCCGTGTAGGGACCTTGGGCAAGTCCTTCACTCGCAATTGCTCAGCACTTTGACGTGAAACTCCCATTCAGTGTCCGCGCTGTACCCGGGAGCGCTTCTGAGTGGTAATCTTGAAGGGGCTATAACAAGTGTACATACATACATGCATACATACATACATACATACATACATACATGCATACATACATACATACATACATACATACATACATACATACATACATACATACATACATACATACATACATACATACATACATACATACATGCATACATATATACATACATACATACATGCATACATGCATACATACATACATACATACATACATACATACATACATACATACATACATACATACATACATACATACATACATACATACATACATACATACATACATACATACATACATACATACATACATACATGCATGCATGCATGCATGCATGCATGCATGCATGCATACATACATACATACATACATACATACTTACATACATACATACTACTACTGCTACTGCTACAACTACTACTACTACTACTACCACTGGTGGTACTCTTACTTCTACCACTAACATTACCACTACTATTACTATTACTGTTATAATTTGTATTATTAGCATTAGCAACATTATTATTATCATCATTATTATTTTTACACTTGATTGCACGGGTCACACAGAAATGCAAATGTGCATGGGGTGCGAAATTCGTTTCGAGATATCGATTCCCCATCGAATGCCCGGATGATGGTGATGACGAATAGTATGACAGAAGCAGCAGCAGCAGCAGCAGCAGCAGCAGCTAAGGCATTGACTCCTTCAACGCAGATCACTGGATGCAGGCCTGCTTTGTGCTATTGATGAGCAGTAGTGAACGACAGCGCCATTGCTTTAGATTTATGTTGATGGGAAAGCAGTGAAACTGGTTAAGAATGGCCATGTCTGCGTTTAATCAATCAATTGATCAATCAATCAATCAATTAATCAATCAATCAATGTTCAATAAATCAATTAATATTCTCACATGCAATAGAGACAAGCTGACACAGCGCTTGGGTGCAAGTACGAGCAAAAGGGACTGAAAGCAGACTTTGTTCAGTCGAACGAAGGGAGCGGAAATGGCGAGAACTAGGAGTAGGGCTACACAACTCACAAAGGCAGGCAGGAGCAATGCTGCATTATCGGTGGGAACGTGAATTATAATTAGTTTGCATGGCCGAGGACTCTATAATAACATCATCGATCTAGTTCCCATGAAAATATTAGCACGCAGGTTTGATTATTCATTCATTGTTTTGTTTCTACATCCCTAGGCAACATACATTGGACTCAATCAGGACAGATATGGTATGATATCTGAGTAGATAGTCTGGATAATGAGTCACTTTGTCCTGCTAAGAATTGCGTTTATATAGGAAGTTCAGCAAAAATAGAAAAATGACTGAAGAGATGCGAAGAACGTCAGCGGTTCAACAACAAAACATACTAGCATCTTGATCGTATACTTGGAAGAAATTGAAGGAATGGAAAGGAAGGAAGGCATGGAAGGCATGGATGGATGGAAGGCTGAGTTGGTTCAGACGATCAGGTATTTCGCGGATGGTCACCACGTATCAAAACACCAGCAGCTCATACAGTCGTTAATAGAAAAAAAGAGGAAGAGTCAAACCAAGTCAAACGTTAAATGAGGTCATAATAATTATTATCATAATTTGGACTACACATCAAGTGCTGCGCTTAATACCTCTGAATAATTTGCCTGCTTTATAGGCTACCACCTTTCTCTTTAGCCGTGGCTGGGCTGAAAGCGCTACTGGGTATACGCTTCTTGAGGGGAATTATATATATGCTTTCGGAATGAATGAATGAATGAATGAATGAATGAATGAATGAATGAATGAACTAAGGGGAGCAATGGACTTGGCAGATGGAAACAATTTATTTGTACCCATCGGCGCCAGATCGCTGGAGACATTCACTGATGACGGGGAGGTGATGATGAAATAATAAAGCATTCGTTGCAGTACTTAACAGTGATGCACTTATGTATCCACGAAACCCCATCAGCTGCTCTGTTATTCCACAGAATTTATTTTGAAGATCTCCTATGCTGACTGACCCTGCAGTGGTGGCGTCTGTTCCATAGAATTTGCTCTGCAGCCGAAGACAATATCTATAAACACCGATCTCATGCATAGTTAATTCGACATAGTACTACAAACACGAAGGCATATCATTCTTATTTATAAATATATCGGACACGCTTTCTCTCTCTTTGATCCAAAAAAATTCAGGTTGGGGACGGAAAGTGGTAAAATATCTACGGCCTACACTGCAGCCTGAATCGAAGTGGAATCTCTGAAGCCGTGGATATTAATTGGCCAAATTCTATTTCGTATGTCACGGTAGGTGTGCTAATAAATTATACGGCGCTGTTGAGGAAATAAATCATATAGGCTATGCCTGCTCGAAAGTACAATTTGATTTCATCAAAAATAATAAGACAAGATCTAGGCTAAGCAAATCAGAGCAAATTTGTTGCACGAATTTAAATCGGATGCATTCTTGTTTTCAACGGTATTGCAATTTTCCCTTCAATTTCACTCCATGGTTTGGACTTTAGTGATTGCTATAGACGCCACGGTTTTCCTGGAGCAGGATTGATCATACCCAGATCTTTATCCGTACAATCACTCTTCCACAGATCTTCCGTTTTGTGTCCAAAATTTTCCGGTCCATGCAGTGGTACACACACAGCCTGTGTTCTGCTCAAATGACCATTGGGCACCGCGATTTGGATGCACGCTCGTGTCTGCTTTTCCGAGGTCTTGATTACATCAACTCTGACCCACAACTAAACTGGAAATAGGCGAGCCACCCCACGCACGACGCAATAATACCGTTTAAGTAACTGCGTTGATGCGCCGCTACTGCAGGGCTCCTTGTGTCAACGATCGATATAACCACATTTGCGGCGGTGGCGGTGCACTAGCATTCATATTGATTTCGGCTCACCACGTTGGTCACTTGCTTTCTTTCGCAGGCTCTCCGGTCCCTTCTTCCTTTTCTTCTTCCTTCTCTTCCTCCTGCTCTGCTTCCTCCTCCTCTTCTACCTCCTTCTCCTCAGCCAGCCTGCCATTCCGGAGCCGGACACAATGGACTCAAATCTCTCTTCCTCGATCGGACGCAGGGTTCCTCCATCTTCTCGGAATTTCATTTCCATGATTTTATTCAGGCAAACGGCGTCCACTTTCATTCCGGTTTTCAGACTGGATTTCAAGTGGCAACTGATTTTTTAAACCACTCTTCAGTGTCGCTAAGATATTTATTTATGCAGGATAGGTTTTCAATAGCTTAGGGGATTTTCATTTGAAGTATAAACCAATCTTTAACCACCCATATCTTAGCGTCTCCGGGTCTGTTTCACGCCGAAACGCAGAGCAATTGCAAGTGAAGGACTTGCGCATGGTCCATACGCGGCGGCTTGAGGTGAATTCAAACCTGGAGCCTTCGGCTCCAAGGCCCCGAACCCACCACTATACCAACGCGCCCCATGTGTATAGCGTCAAAATTGTTTTGCTTCCTTTGCCCACTCGTGTGATGCATGGCCAGATTACTTGACCAGCATGGATGAAATATTATTGTATACAAGATGCATGAATATCATGAACATGTTGCAACATGTTACCAGTTATTTGTTAGAAGCCTGGTCTAGGGAATATAAGAGGTTCAATGGGTTCATTCCAATGAAAAGCACGATTGATTCAGTCTATAAATATTATTAGAAATTAGAAAATAAATGTGTATTTAAAGTATGCGGATCTCGACTGGCTATAGCTTGGAGGAATATTGAGAAGTCGAGTCTGAATAATACTGTGCTGCGTCGGCAGCGCTCGTGAAAAAGCTGGTGCCCCGCGCTTGGCTTTCGAGTATCGGTAACGCTTTAGAAATTTGGAGATTACGATTACGATTACAGAAGAGATGTTCGTTCTTGTGACTGAAAACTGTTGTTATAAACCGGTTAAATACAGACCAACAAGTTAACGTTGTGGTGGGAAATAGCCTAGTGTATAGTCTTTGTCTGCGTTTCTACCATATGACAGGTTACGAGGGACATTCCATATTATGCTGTGGAGTCTGGAGCTTCTAAAAGTGCAGACTAATAATTATTGCGCGCGTTGAAGTGCTTTTGTGCGGGACAAATGATATCTTGTGGAACTGTTGCAGACAGAAAACATTGATGTCATAGACATAGCCTACTTAGTTGTAGAATGGTTGCCAATTAGACCGTCACGGTGGAGCATTATGCGGTTATTTATGTGGCTCATTTATATTGCATCTGTATTCGAGGTATGTCATAAATGAAATTCTGTTCATCGGCATTCGCAGCGCTGTTAGGGTTCAGGCAAAAACAGTGGGAGGCGAGGGAACAAGTGCAGGCAGAAGACAGTCGACCCACACGGATGGAATAGAGCGGATACGCCTATATAATGAAAGTTGATGTTCGGAAGTATTGGGAGGAATGGACGAAGGAGGAGGGTTCGTGAGAGCATGCAGTCATGTCCTCCTTCTCCTCCTCCTCCTCCTCCTCCTCTTTCTTGTTCTCCTCCTCGTCCTCGTCGTCCTCCTCGTCGTCCTCCTCCTCCTCCTCCTCGTCCTCCTCCTCCTCCGCCTCCTACTCTTCCTCTTCCTCCTCCTCCTCCTCCTCCTCTTCCTCCTCCTCCTCCTCCTCTTCCTCCTCCTCCTCCTCCTCTTCCTCCTCCTCCTACTCCTCCTCCTCCTCCTCCTCCTTCTCCTCCTCCTCCTCCTCCTCCTCCTCCTCCTCCTCCTCCTCCTCCTCTCTGCGTGACTTAGGCACGCCGCATGTGTCAGACGTGGGACCAGTTACACGGACTGATAAACGACTCCACCTGTTTGGCTCTGAATAATTCATTTGCTTGCTGCAGACTGAATGATGGGTATATCAGTATTTATCCATTTTGTGGGTTTCTATGTCAGCGTAAAGGCATGCATTCTTGATAGTAGGCCTATGCATTAGCACCGGAAACCTTGTCAAGTCAGAACGGTTTCAAGACTGATTATCTTTTGCTCGCTCTCCTTTCCGCCTCCAATTTGCCATTCATTTTTCTGCGAGAATTTATATAGCGCCTCTTAAAGGGACTTACTCAGAGGCGCCCCAGCCCAGCCACAGCTAAAAAGTAGATTTGAGCGAATAATTGGTGTAACACAACAACTGTGAATTGTTCCATCATTTTCATTTTTACTGCGACACTATTATTTCTATGATTTGTTGAACTGGTCCTATCTATCTCGAACGTCTTTCACAATTTCTAATGACCATGGCTGAATTGTTATGATCTTACTCATTTACTCACTCCTCCATCTATTGCATTGCTCATGTAGGTCTACTCCACCTCTTGGCTGTGGTTCGGTCTTACAGATCATATGCAGTTTCTATGCAGCGTTCAGGCAAGACACATCTTTCTGGAGGAGTAAGCTACAAAGTCTAGCACTGGAGCAACTAAAAAGAATATGGTCATGAGACAACAAAAGAGGCGTTCTTAACAAGAAGCGGAATGCATGAAGAAAAACTTGGGCGGGGATTCGTGACGAAGAACAGTGCAAAATGTGAAGAAGAAGAAGAAGAATAAGAAGAAGAAGAAGAAGAAGAAGAGGAAGAAGAAGAAGAGGAAGAAGAGGAAGAGGGAGAATGCAAGCAATAAAATAAGCCTGCTGAGTAGAATGCAGGGTAGTAGGCGATGACGGAGAAGCGAGTAAAAAGAAGGTTCAGAATGACAGATGGTTGGAAAAGGCTTCATGTTTCCATTACAATTTGATGCATCGAAATAAAAAAGATGATGAAGATAATATATCAGATTTAACTTTGCAAATTATGAGGCAGAAATGTACAGTTGCATAATGTGGAAATGCGTGTCTACACCTATATATGACACAAGCATTACGGATACGTGACCAATAGATGCTGATAATGTACAGATATACTTAGGGCCTATATATGGTGGGCCAGCATAAATGTCCCGACTTTGCAGGCGTATAACTTCGCCAATTTTTAACATTTATTTATACTTGATGCATCAAATTAAAGGTATTTCACTCTAGTATTATCTCTAAAAAAGTCGAACTGATACTAGTCTCGGTTTTAATTATATACTTGGATCAGCGCTAGCTACCGTTTTTTGTCATTACTGACGCATTATGACGCCGTTTCCCGGGAAAATTCTATCGTATTTTGCTAAAACGTGCGTAGACACGATCATTTTGGGTGTTTGTAGGGTCCCTACCATGAATATATTCTAATCGCAAAACCGCGTCCTTTCAATTTTGCCAACAGCCGTGCACTGCCATGCGCTGCTTCAGACGCTTGCACGCTGCCAGTCGTTTCTTTGCGTAAGAGCAGGAGAGTTCGTGGGACTTCTCGTCGACAAATTACTTTAACTTTAGGTCTATAATCTTTTCCAATACGCTATTCAGTGCTTCTAAGACGGCCTGTTTTGCGCTGAATT
Source organism: Lumbricus terrestris (assembly GCA_949752735.1). Taxonomy (NCBI): domain Eukaryota; kingdom Metazoa; phylum Annelida; class Clitellata; order Crassiclitellata; family Lumbricidae; genus Lumbricus; species Lumbricus terrestris. The sequence goes on along the minus strand of OX457043.1, from coordinate 24,276,315 downwards.
TGCATGCAGGGCCTGCCCTGGTCATTGTCTTGACTGCAAATGTACGCGGACACACGAGCAATGTTAGCGGATGTGAGCGCCGTGCGCTCCGATTCCCATGGTTTGCAAGTAGAAAGTCCTGTTTTATTAATTTTCCGTAGCAGATAATACAAGGTATTGTTTATTCCATCTTCTGTTAGAATATTCGTTAATCATTTCAAACGAATTAAATCCCTTACCAGTTCGTAAAATTAAGATCGAAACGCGATCATCGTCTGTCAACGGCGCCAGGTTGCGTCACAAATGACAGCAAAATATGGTAGCTAGCGCTGTTCCGGGCATATAATTAAAACCGAGACTAGTATCAGTTCGACTTTTTTAGAGGTAATACTAGAGTGAAATACCTTTAATTTGATGCATCAAGTATAATTAAATGTTAAAAATTGGCGAAGTTATACGCGTGCAAAGTCGGGACATTTATGCTGGCCCACCCTGTATGTACATAATATTGAGTGCAATTATCTAGGTAATTAGCCAGTGCCAATCACAAGGATAAAGGAGGAGGGCGTCGCTAATGTTCTTTGTTACCACACAGTGACGTTAAACTGCAACTACTACTACTACTAGGTAATTATCATCTTCTTAGAGATCACATCCGTCGTTCTATAAGACATGCAAATAGTTGTCCCTGTGAGCACGTGACAAACGCCCATACTTTACAGCAAAGATAATTATAATATACGATGAAGCAGTTCAAAATCTAAATTCAGGTGCAGTTCTGTACTTTGTTAACTTTGTTAACTAACAGCGTAAATTTTATGGTTGTGATAAAAAAATGAACAGTTGCATAATAAGGTCTTAAAGTCCGTTTAAAATGTCACGTTCCCACATAGTGTTGCAATGGTCGTATTTCTTGGTTATCAATGGGCGTAATCGAAGATGTTGCCGATAATAATGCACGCTCTCAAGCTGTACAAGTAAGTAAGTAAACAAGTAAGTAGTGAGCAAGTATGTAAGTAAGTGTGCTATTTACAATGTTGCGACTAGATTTGCAGTCTTGTTTCTTGGTGGATATCTATCCCTCGTAGATATCTATCCTTCGGTAGATATCTATCCTTCAGTAGATATCTATCCGCTTGCTGCAGCACATCTCAGCTTATCATCCAGCGCTACATGCATGACCTTCAGATATTGTTCGGATTCAATTCATTGTAAGCTTAACATTGAAATTATGATACGTTAAAAGTCACAGAACAAAGATGGAAAAGCAGGCGAGTTTGTTGAAATCAATCATGTATTGATTATATTCATTGCTATTTAATAAGGCAGAAAGTAATTACCGACCTGCCTCTGATGGACAGCCAGGACAGGAGGCTGAGGAGAAGAGCCCTTGGCTCTTTTTGTGGTCTAACAATATTAATTCGTGTAGATTAGCCTACAGTCAGCTGCATCGTGAGTGAGCGGAGAAGCATGACACATTGATGCATTTAAAAGATTATTATTTTTATTTAGTAACACTGCCTGTCTAAAAGTTGGCTTCTAAGAGTTGTATCCGAAACGGAATTTTATTGAATTTTGTTTAATTTTTTTATTATGGCTTTCCATGCACTGGCTTCGTGTTGAACCCACAGGCCTACAGACCATACAGTATCTGTACGGGTCACATAGGCTAACGCATTTAATTGATCACATAATTATGAACTACGTGCAGGCATTATGGCACGCCCACATTGATGTGATGTTGTTTCATATTGTGGGTGGTTCTATTTTTTGTCTATTTTGCTATTTTCCAGGGCTGTTTAAAAGGAATTTTTAGAACTGCACAACTCCTTCTTTCCTTTCCAATCTTCCATGGTAAATTACTTCCAATCGGAGGATAGTGACCTCTTTGCTAGTTGTAACTGTGCAGAAGTGCTTCTACAACTGCACAAAGCCATGTAGAACTGCACGTTTTGTTAAAAAAGCCCTGCTATTTTCCGTTGAAAAGGCTGATGTCTCTGACGCGTCTTTGTGTGTATCCGCATTCAGTGAGTAGTCCAACTTGCCCTTTTTTAGCTATAGGCCCTACACGTGGGTTCCTTGCATCTAATCACCAAGTGTGCTTTTGTTTGTTTGTGAATTATGTGTTTTTTACTAGTGTGTTTCCAAAGTATATATTTATTTAATACATTTTTTTCATGCTCATTATGTGAGTAACAAATTTATCGCCGTGTGTTTTCAAACAACACAGGGCATCTTATCATCAACTAAAATTATCTCAGGTGACTCTGACTTGCGGGACTTCAGGTCCATTTTTTGGCCTCCTGAGTAAACCGACAATTTTTTAAAAGAAAAAATTGATGTGATTGCTACTCCTGGTTATGTTGGTTACCAAGTAAAACATGTCATGTTATAATTAATTTCGAAGATTTACAGTGCACCCAATTGCATCGCATATAATTGTTATTTAACCACCCTACATTACGTTGCGCACATTGATTCTCACTTGAGCTGCATATGTTGTTACTTATCTACAGTGATGGCTTATTGCTTCGTAAGCTCCGCAAATAAATATGGACAGAGACAATAAGATAAATTGCGAGTGCAGTAATTGTCTTTTGCTTCTGGATCCATCAGTCAGTAAGCAGATTAAATCAGTTTTACTGTCCGTTTTTGTGGAGATGCAGATCTGCTTTGTGTAACCATAAACCATGAACGCAACCGCATGCCAATTCTTCCGAGCAATTGTTGTTGTCCGTGGGTCTGCTTCTTTCTGGTCGGGTTTTAAACTGATTTGTGATCGTATATATGCAGTTAAACGAGCCAGTTCCTATTGACTTGATTTGGATTGCAGCCCATTCCGTACTTTGAACGATTTATCATTTGCCTTGTGGACTATCTCAACTGCAGCCATTCTTTTAAGGACGACGAGGTCTGAGTCGGTGGAGGGCGGAGAGACAGACAGACAGACAGACAGACAGACGGACGGACAGACATACAGACAGACAGATAGACAGACAGACAGACAGATATACAATAGACGGACGGACAGACGGACGGACAGACACACACACACACACACAAACACAGACAAACAGACACACACGCAGACAGACACACAGATGCACGGACTTACAGACACACAGACGGACGGACGGATAGATAGACAGACAAACACAGACACACACAGGCACACAGACACACAGAGACACACAGACACACACAGACACACAGACAACACGCAGACACACAGATACACAGACACATAATTATACACACAGATACACAGACACACAGACAGATAGAGAGAACGCGGGCAATTGATTGATCCAAATGACTCAGGTTATGGTGGAGACACCGGCTGTGGGTAGCCTATGGGTTGCCATTCCCCAAAATCACGTTATCGAGCATGACAGTCATAACCTACTTGCAAACCATTTGAGTTTACGTATCATACACAATTATAGGCCTACATTAGTAGGTCATGCAATGTCTTCCCAAATACATTCTAATCATGCGATATCTTCTCCCACACATTCTAATCATGCGATTTCTTTTCATACACATTCTAATCATGCGATATCTTCTCCCACACATTCTAATCATGCGATTTCTTCTCCCACACATTCTAATCATGCGATTTCTTTTCATACACATTCTAATCATGCGATATCTTCTCCCACACATTCTAATCATGCGATTTCTTTTCATACACATTCTAATCATGCGATATCTTCTCCCACACATTCTAATCATGCGATTTCTTCTCCCACACATTCTAATCATGCGATTTCTTCTCCCACACATTCTAATCATGCGATTTCTTCTCCCACACATTCTAATCATGCGATTTCTTCTCCCACACATCCTAATCATGCGATATCTTCTCCCACACATTCTAATCTTACGATTTTTCTTCATTCCCATTCTAATCATGCGATATCTTCTCCCACACATTGTAATCATGCGATTTCTTCTCCAACACATTCTAATCATGCGACATATGCCTCTTGGCGTTGCAATGAAACCAAGGTTGTCTTCATTAGGCCTGTCTGCATGCGAGATAGGCCTATATACCAAATCACGTGAATACATGTACGTTGGTGCTTTGCGTTTAGCATTAGAGTAGCGCTATATAAATTGGGATTTACGATACAGAGAAGAATATAATATTCTATAAACACACGTATACGATAAACCACGCACGACACACTTTCATAATACCGTGCAATTGTACGATATATATATATATATATATATATATATATGCTACATCTGGATAGCGTGTGTATATATATACGATATGCCTTGGGCTGGCCATAAAATCAGACTAAGTAGTGGCTTTATCAAATTGCCGCCAGTTCAGAATGCAAGTGACGAGCATCGTCGTCTGCTGCTGTCCATTGCACGTCGATGGCGGGAAAATTTCATTAAGATCTAACGGACGCCTTCGTCGTCGTCGTCGTCGTCGTCGTCGTCGTCGTCGTCGTCGTCGTCGTCGTCGTCGTCGTCGTTGTCGTCGTCTCATGCGATCGATAATAATTTGTCGATGTCGCCGGACGCTTCTTCTCTTTTGATGGCAGGACGACTGAGGACGGCTGAGAACGAATGAGGACGAATGAGGACGAATGAGGACGACTGAGGACGAATGAGGACGAGTGGACAACGATGGACTCGGTGGATTCATTCCAGGTCCAGGTCTTATTCCACTTCCTCCTCCTCTTCCACCTCTTCCTCTTCCTCCTCCTCCTCTTCCTCTTCCTCTTCCTCCTCCTCCTCCTCTTCCTCCTCCTCTTCCTCTTCCTCTTCCTCCTCCTCTTCCTCTTCCTCCTCTTCTTCCTCCTCCTCCTCTTCCTCCTCCTCTTCCACCTCCTTTTCCATCGCCTCCACCCATTATGGACCAGGAGACTTTGAAGGCTGACAGACATCGTAGTTGTTGTTGTTCCGCAAATTTTACTTTTTCAAAGAAGTAGAATTCGACGTGCGTACGCCGGAAATATTTTCCTCGGAAAGAATGATGTGACCCCCAAACCCTCTTTGGTTATGGATCTCCTTTCTAACCCCATAGTGCTCGGAAGCATATCAAGCTCATCAGAAGAATAGGTTTTTGCCTATATAGTTACAGAGGACTCGGCTGTGACTGATCTTCAATTAATTTCAAAACCTATTTTGTACAAAATATTCACCACGATGTTTAAGCTTGTACCTCAAGCTATTCAGAGAAACAGTCATGTTCAGTTAATAATCCAGGGTGTATTCGGTGATGCAGCAGCAGTGGAGATGTGCTCTCCAAACAAGCACAGATCGTCATAATTATCGTCGTCGTCATCATATTTATCGTCGCTTTCATCGTCCTTGTGTAGTAATCCTCACCACAACCACCATCACCACAACTACCACTAACATCATCCACATACACCTTCATCACCCCACCATCACCAAAACTTCCACCACCAATATCACCAACATCCCTAAGACTACCACCACCATCTTCATCACAACCATCACCACCACAACCACCACCACCACCATGATCACCAACATCACAAACACCGCCATCACCACCAACAACATCAGCACTGTCGTCATCATCATTAGCATCAGCAGCAGCAGCTTCATCATTATCATCATCATCATCATCATCATCATCATCATCATCATCATCATCTTCATCATCATCATCATCATCATCATCATCATCATCATCATCATCATCATCATCATCATCATCATCATCATCATCATCATCTTTTTCGGTCACTAGCGTTGTTGTAATCACCATAGATATAATTATGATGTCGTTTGTTGCCATCAGCAGCAAATAATTGTCTTGTCCGATATAAGTATTTCTTTCATGCTACAAAGACTCCTTTCAGGCCGGAGGATTGTTCAAACAAAATTATCCTCGGATAAGAAGCAGGCTTCGACGTAAACAAATATGAAAGCAACGAGTTACCTTGAATTTGGTGTTCAGTTTGGTCCCAGCGCATTTTTAACGTGCAGCTGTACACATAATGTGCAGTTCTAAATGGATTTGTGCAGTTGTAGAAGCACTTCTGTACAGTTAAAACTGGCAAAAAGGTCATTGTCGTCCGATTGGATGTAATTTACCATGGAGGATGGGAAAGGAAAGAAGGGGTTGTGCAGTTCTAAAAATTCCTTAAAAACAGCCCTGTTTTGTCACTCAAATCCATCCACCTCTGTCAGCATAATTATAGCAGCACCGAGTTAATGCTTATCTAAAGCCCACGAAAGCTGGTCGTATTATTATAGGCTACTAGCTGAATAACCCGGCGTTGCCCGGGAAATATAAGTTTTTGTCCCCAGCCACGCCTGACCCCGTTCCGACTTCACCATTCTGACCCCGCCTTCCATCGACCCCCGCGTTAAGGAGAAGTAACGAACCTCTCCGCTAGGTGTACAGGTCTGGTCGATAATCGAAGAGCAAAACCCGTTAAGTCCATTCGACACGTAACTGAGAAAAACGACTTTTTCTGAAAAGATACTACCATTCGGCGCAACGTGCTTTTTTCATAAATTGTTCTTTGCCACTTAGATAAAGGAAGCTTTTTAAATCTACGCTTTTTTATTCCGATTATTTGCAGTTATATTCGCATTATTTACGTCCACAACATTTTTGCTACGCGGTTTGGCGAGATGTGACGTTAAGATTTGAGCTCAAAATAATGACGTCATGAGTTTAGTGAACATAATTATGCCGTGTCTAATATATCGTTTTTATAACAGCGAAATTTAAAATATGGAAAGATTTTTGGATGGCGATCTTTATGATTTTCTCGTGTGGATCAGAAGAAAAAAGCCGAGAATAATCCTCGCAAATATTGTCGATAGAAGTAAATATCACGTGACCTCAAACCGTCATGCCATTGGCTGTAGTTCTCTGGTAGTCAATGGAGGCCTTGTGGAGGCGATCAACGTGAATGGATTTTGAATCGCTTATCGCGTGCAAGTTTAAATGTTGACATCTCGGGACTTATAAAGTGAATTGGCAGCCGAAAATAGTGGCGTTTAACTCCAAATGTGGGTAAGAATCGATTGCAAAAATTTTTTTTAAACGAATCGCTGTAATTTCCGAGTAGGCCTCCGGGCAAAATTGGTGCATCCCACACACAGAAGGACAAACTTTGAGTTTTATACTTTAAGATATATCACTATTCCATTTATTAAATTAGAGCAGCGGTTCTCAACCTGTGGGTCGCGACCCCCGCGGGGGTCGCCTGGTGATTTGCCAGGGGTCGCCTGGACCCCTTAGAAATTTGTAAGACTTAATAGTAATTTCAACGGTGATTACTACACTACAGCAATTTAAAATAAATTTGTGCTTAAACTTTTTTATGATTCATTCATTAGATTACGACAGTTAATTTAATTTTGCCATTTTTTTTCAAATGTAATTCTGCTATTAGGACCACCATCCTTCTAAAAACATATGGGTAGGGTATATTTGTTGAAGTCTTAAACCACGTGCGTCTCTGAGCACTGAAATCGCAAGGTTTTCTTGTTAAGACTACAGCTGCAGTGTGCAAATCCAAAATTTTTAAACAACTTGTTCCGAAACTTTGAATTCTTGAACCATGACTATCAGAATTGAAAAGCCGAGCAATTTTATTAAGCTGACAGCTTAAAATGCACCCATTACAATGTGAAATTTAAAAGAATTTTGACAATGGGGAGGGGACATTTATTGAACTCTTAAACCACGTCTTTCAGCAATAAAATAATGAGAAATGTTGCTGAGATGAAAAATTGCAAACAATTGGATGGTAGAATTTTGAGGTCTTAAAGCACAATTATCAGCACTGAAATGATGAGCAATTTAGTTAATATTAAGCCTAGATGCAACCATTGCAGTGTAGAAAAAAAATCGACAGAGTGGAGAGGCACATCACCATCCTCAGACCCATCCCCATGCTCGGCGCATTCATAGAGAACACAAATGAAGTTTATGAAATTGATAACCTGCAGTATCGACTAAAAACGAATCAGCTAGGTGAAATGAGCGTTGAGAAAAGAACTATTGACCAATTTTCAGAGTAGCCTATTGTTATAAATAAAGAAACTATGTTTTATTTTTACTGCTATTTTGTTGGTCGAATCGATGAAACCCAACAAATAACCTGAAGCGCCATTCAGATTCTAAGCATCCTATAAAACCTATATGCAGGAAAGCATGATCTGTATTTTTCAGAACACAGCTGATGACGCCAAGAGGGCACACTTGAGACCGAGGCCTGGTTTGGGGAGTTCCAGCAGCAAGCCTACGCTAAGGCAGCTGTTGAGTTTCACAAGCCGAATAAACTTATTAAACTTCAGCTCAACTACCGAATAGGTCGCTCTTAAAATCGCAAGAGCCAGGAAAATCGTTTGACAGAAACAATTTTCGAATTATGAGGGTTAAAATGTATGACAATGGTAGCAATAATGCAGTGAAATAGGGGGTAATTTAATCAATTTTGTGGCTGGGGTCGTCACAGCCTTCGAAATGTTGCCAAGGGGTCGCCGCACTAAAAAGGTTGAGAACCGCTGAATTAGAGTGTGTTGGTGGTTGCAAGTGTACGGCGCATTTTCTACGTATACGTATATAGCCTACTGCATGTGCCGAATTAATGGCACATTCCTTGAATTCAAACCCGGTTTTTTGATCTAAATAATTTGCCCGGATACTGTAAATGTTTATTACGCTAATGACTTGAAGAAATTGTTCACTCATTAATTGAATTTGATTGCTTCTTCTTCTGAAGAAGAAAAGTTGTTATCGAATTATCTTCGATTTGACTTTAATATTCATGTTCTTGTTTGCATCATTAACCTATAGATCTGAGCGTTTCTTGAGATGTTGGTATAGTTTGACTTGACTTGACAGTGCTCTTCCTACACATAGCAAAGACCAAAACCTGCATGTCATAAATTATAGCAACTCGTTCTGACAGCCAGACAATCACGTAAACCTTTTACTGGTGTTGAATCACGTCTTTTTTCAGATCTTGCTATTTGTATTTGAGCCATTTATGTTCTTATTTGACATCCTCCATAATATTATACGACAAGACTTTCAACATTCGCTTTCAGCACTACAACAATTTCATACTATCATAACAAGAAGAGTGTGCTCAAAGTACCATGGGAAACAAGCGCTCGTGAAAAAGCTGGTGCCCTGCGCTTGGCTTTCAAGATGCAACGGCCGACAATTATTGCTTAGTAAGACAGTGAATGATCACAATGGTATGTACTTAAAAGAACTTAACTAAATTAAATTGACAAACTCTTAACTAAGTGAGAAAGAAGAAAAAGTTAGTAAGTGGAAAAACCTATCCGTGGGCAGTTTAATTAAACATAATATATTTTGATACATCACGCCACTTCATTACCATTATCTATTCCTTATGCTATCAGCGTATTATAATTATGATGCTTGCAATCCTAGTAGCCTACATTTATATAGAGCATCAATAATTATTTGGCTGCTGCATTTCGCGCTGATCTCAATCAGACTCTGAGTCAATCGCAAATATTCTACACTGTACGTTACGTGCGTTCTTTTCGCGGTGCCACACAAGGGAATAGAGTGGAATATAATAAAAGAGGTTTTTTAAGGAGATTCAACGATTTCGCCCGAGGAGGAAATTGTATCAATGTATTCCGGCGTCGTTGTCCATAAAACCTGGAACGATTCCCACGAAATAAATGCGATAATAAATCAGTTTTGTTAGATTGCTCGCGATCTGCAGTTGCCCGGTCATGGTCGCCAAAGACCTACCGACCGAGCTGCGCTCCCACGCAGTCCCCACCCCCAACCCCTAACCTCGCTCGCCCTGTTCTTGCGCAAGCTGGCAAAATCTATCAACGAATGCAGCCTTGTCACCGATAATCTTATTACCACTTCCGTATCGATCACGATGCGGTCGTGCCAAGGAAAAAGTCCATTGCTCGAGCAAAATGCCTTTAATTCAGACACGAAGAACACGCTATGATTGAACCAATGTATAAGCTGCCTGTCTCTGAAATTGCATTCTAAGGTGGTGTAGATGAAGTTTCAAGTAGGCCTGTTAGAGTGAGTAAACCTATAACGAGTAGACTTGATGGCTATAGGCTTGTACTGAGTAGGCCTATACTTTGTAGGGCACCCCGTCAAAAGGGCGCCCGACAAAAGGGCGCTGACAATAGGGCGCCGACAAAAGGGCGCCCTTTTGACGGGTCACCACTTTGTAGGCCTACGCTTCGTCTGTACCTGAGTGCTCTTGGTTTTAATCCAGAATGCAGTTTCATCATGAGTTATTTTCTGGTGAACCATCAGGATTCTTCGATCTATGATAAATTTCTATTGATTTTACAGATCTATTTAAATATATTCAATTATATAATTATGATTACTAGCTGTACCCGGCCACGCGTTGCTGTGGCTGAAAAGACCCTCCACCCTCCCTCCCGACCTCCCTTCCCCTGCCTTCCTCCCTCTCTCCATCCCTACCTCCATTCCCCTACCTCCCTCCCTATCCCTCCCTACCCACCCTCCCTACCCTCCCTACCATCCCTCCCTTCCCCTCCCTCCCCCTCTTCCCTCCCCTCTACCTCCCTTCCCCTGCGTCCCTCCCTCTCTCCATCCCTAATTACCTCCATTCCCCTCCTTCTACCTCCCTACCCTCCCTCCCTTCCCTTCCAGACAGCAGACAGACTCATAAACTCCCAAAGAGTGAGACAAGGACATTTGATTTTTACAAAGAATGGCTTGTGTTCTTGTCACAGTTTAAAAATCCTGTATAGCTAACTATGAGGAACTGCGTGATGGCGATAAATTCCAATACCTCGTGTCTAGTCTGTATAGGTTTTCCATGGACGAAGCCTATTAATTATTGACCGGATACTCTCAGTCCGCTGGCAATTATTACTCTAAGGTCATTGCAGCTTTGCAGGATAGAGTGCTGCGGCTGACGGAAATGTAGAAGAGGCAGATACCTAAGCTGACGATAATGAAAGACGATAGGCCTAAAGATGTGACTGTGGGAAGTATAATTTTATAAGAACGATACATATACGCAGTCTTCAGACCGTTGAGACAGACTCCGGGAAATACTCCAGAGCAAAATGCCTTCTAAGTGTGTATAATATATTGCATGCATGCATGCATGTATGTATGTATGTATGTATGTATGTATGTATGTATGTATGTATGTATGTATGTATGTATGTATGTATGTATGTATGTATGTATGTATGTATGTATGTATGTATGTATGTATGTATGTATGTATGTATGTATGTATGTATGTATGTATGTATGTATGTATGTATGTATGTATGTATGTATGTATGTATGTATGTATGTATGTATGTATGTATGTATGTATGTATGTATGTATGTATGTATGTATGTATGTATGTATGTATGCATGTATGTATGCATGTATGTAGGCTATGTATGCATGTATGTATGTATGTATGTATGTATGTATGTATGTATGTATGTATGTATGTATGTATGTATGTATGTATGTATGTATGTATGTATGTATGTATGTATGTATGTATGTATGTATGTATGTATGTATGTATGTATGTATGTATGTATGTGCACTTGTTATAGCGCCCTTAAAGGTTCTACCCATAAGTGCTCCCGACTACAGCACGGACACTGAAGTGAAGGACTTGCTCAAAATCCCTACGCGGCGGTTTGAGGTGGATTCGAACCTGCAACCTTTCGGCTGCAAGGCAACGAACATAACCACTAAACCACCGCGCCACAAAATATAGTATGTTGTCATGATTGAGCCCTGTCTTTCTGAAGTAATTCCTAAGATGTGGCATGCAAAGACATTCTGTGTCTGGTTTTTACCTATAGACAAAAACAAAACAAGGAAAACATGTCGAGAAACGTTTAAAACTTCCTACAAACATTTCTAGTAATACACGATTGTTTCAAATACATTCGATGTATTATAGTCTCTTATTGCATTCAAATTGGTATTGAATTCGTATTTTATGGGTTGCGCGTATTCGGTGTATAGATGACGTTCTGTGTGTAATGTGTATAGACCCTGCAGTCTAACCTGGGTTGTGGCCTCTGTCGCCACGGTATTCTTCTCGGCTACCGACCGCTCTAGTCAGTCTCCACGGACTAAGAGGCCTGATTAAATTCTAAACTTCCTGCTGTTCATCCAGTTCCCATTTTTTCCGCTCCGCCATTGTTGTCGCTCTAACGACGACGACGACCTTTCTTTTTATTTCCTGGTCTGATTTATTACTGGATTGCTGGCTGCCAGAGATAATTCCCGCATCAGGAGAAATTCTTTTATTGGTCGTTGCATCATGCATGCCGTCGATTCCTCCCCCCCACAACTCCTCGTTGCGAGGAGGAGGTCCCACTGCAATCTTCCGTAGATCAATGTTTGTTCACGAGAACGATCTCGGAATTAGACGCGTCGGAAGAATGAGGATGCGGTCTCGAAGGAGGAGGATCCGGATCGAAGACACGGAGGATAGAGGCAACAGAGAAGGAAGGAGCGTCCGACCCACTGCAGCACGATCTCTCTGTTTGGCTTCGGATGACGTAATTAATCGGTCTGCAAATGCATCAAAGGCAGCTGGTGGTCACGTCAGTAATTTTTCACCAATTTACATCAGGACGCATTAAGGCAATTGTTTTAGAGATCGCGGACGGTAATTAAATTGATGCAATTCAAATGTACGCAGCTGAACTGTAATTCGTGTCTGGTATTTAGAGTCCGTATGTATGCAGTAAAATCATTCGGAATACTGCAGTCTCAAAATTAATTGTCCTGCTGTCTCAAAATTACTTGTATGTATGTATGTATGTATGTATGTATGTATGTATGTATGTATGTATGTATGTATGTATGTATGTATGTATGTATGTATGTATGTATGTATGTATGTATGTATGTATGTATGTATGTATGTATGTATGTATGTATGTATGTATGTATGTATGTATGTATGTATGTATGTATGTATGTATGTATGTATGTATGTATGTATGTATGTATGTATGTATGTATGTATGTATGTATGTATGTATGTATGTATGTATGTATGTATGTATGTATGTATGTATGTATGTATGTATGTATGTATGTATGTATGTATGTATGTATGTATGTATGTATGTATGTATGTATGTATGTATGTATGTATGTATGTATGTATGTATGTATGTATGTATGTATGTATGTATGTATGTATGTATGTATGTATGTATGTATGTATGTATGTATGTATTTTTTTTCGTGTTATAGGCTTCCACTTGACAGTGGCTTCTTGCGTCGATAGTTAATACGCACTTGCATCGTCGGCTTGCATGGATACTCCGCATCGGTAACTATTTTCCATGTGTTCGGTTGCCTTTGCATGGCGTGCGAGAAGACATAATTCTCGTTTCTTGAGGTTGTTGGGGGCAAGTCATAGCAGAAGATAGATCTATCGGAAGCTTCTCTTCGCGCAATGCATTATGGATCGTGACTTTCGTAGCATCACGCTAACCGACTTATTGCATGGGGATGGGTATCTACACAGCCTCCTTCAGTGGGATAGCTAACTATACGTATAGAATAGTGGAAGGCCAAGTGAAGGCTTGACATTGGCAATCATTATAGTTAGAGATTCTCAATCATAGCGTCGCGTGTAGACGTGCTCGATAAGGTTTCACAAGAAGTCCACTGTGGCCTAAATTCTTTCCACAGGCGACCAGACCGAGCCCAAGACAATGGGTTTCAAGACCGAGACTAAGACAATGTGCTTCAAGACCGAGACTAAGACATTGAGTTTCAAGACCTAGACCAAGACATTGAGTTTCAAGACCTAGACCAATACAATGGGTTTCAAGACCTAGACCAAGACAATGGGTTTCAAGACCTAGACCAAGACAATGGATTTTAAGACCTAGGCCAAGACAATGAATTTCAAGACCGGGACGAAAACACTTGTTTGTCACAACTCTAGTCTACGATTAAATCTCGAGACCATACAACTCTGATGATACTAATCAAATCTATATGACGTAACTTCACGTGACTTTGCAATGATGCAATCTTGATGCAACGGCGCACATTAATTCACGACCAAAATGTTGATCTGTGCGTCACGGCTTTGCTGTTTTTATATCTTCTTTTTTCTCTGCTCTATGCATTCCCTTTCTGCCTTTGGTGATTGTTCAGTTGTGATGAGCTGGACACCGAGTCGCACACAACCTATAGTCGTACGGTCTCGGGTGAAAGCCGACGCAGTTTCCCTCGTTATCCACGAGTCTACAGTGTCCTCAGAGTCTCTTAAACTTTCATAAATTCCGCCATTGTTGGCCGCCTGTCGGTGTGGACGCCACTGCAACAGCCACAGCAACAACAACAATAGCAACAACGCGAGGAGCATGGCTGCCTTACGTCGTCCTGTACGGCCTTCGTTTTGCTACAAGTCGTCGCCTCGCTCTCGTGTGTCCACGGCCGTTGATTGCTCACCGGGGAGGGTCCAACGACAACGCCGCCAATCCAACGTCGACAATCCATTATCTGCGGGGTTGATTTGCACGGTAATTATAGCCGAGGTTGTGCGATCCGCGCCCTCTGCACCTGAACGACAACGGCGTCAGCGGCGGCGGCCATGGGTTTCTCCCTTCCTCGCATGTCTTTTGCCGTGCAGCTGTCTTCATGATTTGCATGATGAAAAACGCGTCGTCGGCGTCGGCGGCGAACAGTTTATTCGACTGCGGTCTAGTCGTGCCGCCTGCCGACACAGTCCGGCCGAGCGGAGTTTTGTCCGTTTCCATCGTCCAATCAATCACTTCTTCGTGATGTTATTAACACTGGCACATTTCTTCTACAGCATTGGTATCTACTTATGATCGATATGAGCATCATGCCGTTTAATGACTTTGGAGAGTTTATTAGGAGGTTTAATTGATTACTATTGTATTTCTGCGACCTGACAGTACTAACAGTAACCTATATATAGTTGTATTAGCAGCAGTAGCAGTAGTAGTAGGCTAGTAATAGTAGTAATATTAATAATGATGACTGTAGGTCTAATGATAGTAATAATAATGATAATAGTGATGATGATGACGATGACGACGTTGATAATAGTAGTAGTAGTAGTAACACTAATAATAATATAAATAATAATAATAATGATGATGATGATGATGATGATGATGATGATGATGATGATGATGATGATGATGATGATGATGATGATGATGATGATGATGATGATGATGATGATAATGCTGATGATGATAATAATAATAAATAATAATAATAAATTTTTAAAAATAAATATAATAATAATAATATTATGATAATGTTTTGCTAGGCGCTTACTGTTCATCGTCATCGTCATCGTCATCGTCATCGTCATCGTCATCGTCATCATCATCATCATCATCATCATCATCATCATCATCATCATCATCATCATCATCATCGTCATCATCATCATCATCATCATCATCATCATCATCATCATCATCATCATCATCATCATCATCATCATCATCATCATCCTCATCATCCTCATCATCCTCATCATCATCATCATCATCATCATCATCATCATCATCATCATCATCGTCATCATAATCGGTCCATCTCATGGACCACATCTGCCGGAACTATTTCTGTTCGCTATCATTCATTGATGGTTCCGCAGTTCATTTTCCGCTGGCAAGCCAAACAATGGTTCTCTCCAGCGAAAAATTCTTTAGCTCCTTTATCGGCTCTGTCAATATTATTCTGATCCGGTGAATGGGTTCGTAATTGCATCACGCTGCAGTCCGCTGCCATCTTTTCCTTCGCCATAATATTGCAGTCTTATCTTGGAATAAGTAAGCTTCTTCTTTCAGTGCAAACTTCGTTGCTGATTGAACCGCCGTGCCGTTGTTTGCTTCGTCAACCCGCTAATCCATGATAGACCATTGAATCGATCCTTAAGAATAATCTGATTTTGGTGATTGAGAGACGAAATCTGTTTGATCTGGGCTCTAGTTCTTTCATCAATTTCTCATCTTGCTTCGGCTTCTCTGCATGTGTTGTCAGGACCGCCGAGAGGGAGGGACAAGGGGGCAAATGCCCAGGGCCCGGCGACGTTTAGGGGTCCTGGCTACACTGATTATAATTATTATTTTTCATATGTTAGGCTAATTGCAGGCGGCGGGTCCAGCCTATAATTACTTATGTGACTTAGCCTATGTATACATAGGCTTGCTCAGCTGTAACATACGAAACGGTCCTCCAAGACATTCGGACAATTTTCCAGGCCATAAAGAAAAAGAGAGAGTTGTGCGACCTGGTGGCTGATCGGTAACGCGCTCGCTCACGGAGCGGGCGGTTGCGGTTCGAATCCGGGTAACGACCTTGGGCAAGTTGTTTACGCACAAGTGCCTCTATCACCAAACAGCATAAATTGGTACCAGCGTAAGCTGGGAAGTAAACGGCAAGTCCTGGAAATCACTGGCCCCGTGTCCAGGACCTTGGGATTCGTCCATTGCGGGCTCAAGGGCCAAGAAAAGGAGATGATGATCGAGCGCCTCACCAACGGGCCTTCGGCCCTGGGATGAATTTATTTACTTAAAGAAAGAGTATTTCCGAAGTCGCAGTTAAATCCAGAAATGGCTGCTTGTTGATTAGACTACCATAGGCTATAGCCGAATATTAATTGAACATCAAATTCTTAACAGTATAAGAACTGATTAAAATCGTGAATGTATGAATTATCGTACATCCACGCCCACGCTTTTGAAATTTCTATTTATTTTTAAAATTTAAATTCGCTAAAAAAACGTCTAAAGACAGTTTAGGGTCCGTGACTTCTTTGTCTCCGGGCCTGAATTTCTGTCGGCGGGCCTGTTCCCAGAACTTAACAGAAGTGATGTGCCCTCTATCTGAACCCGTACGGTACGTATAGAAGCGTGGGCTCCAGTCAGAAACTTCGAATCCGTTATGTAGAATGCGGAAAAATATCGCTTCCCTTCGAGTTTGAATCTATAATCTCTTTTTATACTGAACTCATGTACGTAGGTCTACATCGTTCTTTCCTTCGGCATCGGCTGTGTCCGGCCACGACTTCAAGGGTCCGTCGCTCTTCACATAGTTTTATTATTTTTTTATTATTTTTTTAAATTTATTTTTTATTATTTTAGGTTTACGACCATTTACGGTGCGCCAGTGACTTTTCTGCTTTACTAGAGGCTTACGGAGTTTTACCTCACGCCATTGGCCCAGCAGGGAACCAGCTAATTATTATTTTACTTTGATCTTAACCTCTGTTGCAGGTACTACAGCTTGGAATGGTCTCCCTGGTATACACTGCGCTTAATTCCCAGGGGTCACTCCGCTCTGTTCCTTAAGAACCTAAGAACTGTTTTATTTAGCCGTGGCTGGGCCGGGAGCGCTTCTGAGTAGCCTACCTTGAAGAGGCGCTATATAAATTTCTGAAATAAATAAATAAAAAGGCCGGGAAGTGCTAATCGTTGTAGTGCTGCTGTATAGGATCATTGCCCTAATTAAAAAAAGTTTAAAAAAGTATCTAACGTGACCATAAACTTGCCCAGTGTTTTACAACATTACACGGCTGCCAGAGAGAGACCAGGACTTTGATTGAGCACGTGCATTGCAATTTTTGCTAGTTAATACAGTGCATCTGAGGAGCTTTTGAGAAACACATGACCTATTAAGCACAAAACTGGATAGCACCGATCTAAAACAGGTTAAAAATTGCGTCCGTTGAAACTTCATGAGCCTCTAGCGGCAAAATTATAAGATGACGCGATTGCTACGCAACAAAAATAATAAAAAATAATAAGATTTTAAGCAACGTTGGGAGGGCCAAAAAGACCCCACTAGGTTTTTTCCCAATATCTTGACCAGAAGTAAGAATTTCGAAATGAAATTTTACAGTCTAAAAGGCAATTCATATATTCACATGATGGCCAGAATTCATCAAAATGTTTCAGACACATCACAAGTTATAACACTTTTATTGAGGCCCACCCACCGTTTTTTTTGACGATTCAAAAACGAAACACAAAAAAATTAGTTTTTTTCCAATATCATGACCAGAAGTACGAATTTCGAAATGAAATTTTACAGGCTTAAAGACAATTCATATCTACACATGAAGGCCAGATTTCATCAAAATATTTCAAACACAACAAAAGTTGTACCACTTTTAGTGAGGCCACCCACCGTTTTTTGACGATTCAAAAACGAAACGCAACAAAAAGTAGCAAAAACACGATTTTATTAAGTCTCATCTCAAATAACTGTTGTCAAATTATTATTATATTCGTTTAATGGTAACAAAAACTGATAGACACACCGCTATCAGGTACAATGATTTGTTTATCAAATACAATATAATACCTATAGAATGTCTTTAGCCTTGACTGCCATGGTTGGATTTGTCTTTGGATAAGAGCACAATTTAAATGACATAAATTACAAGAATAATAATTCTATGCTTATATAAGCTACTATGGGTTAATGAGATTAGACTTTTTTAACATCATTAATGAGCATATGGTGCCTTCCTATACAAAACCCGAGAGATGTAATGTAATGTCTGTCATCTTTGGTTGGCAATACAAAGTTGTGAGGGCGTGGCCTTAATTGGTAGGGACGATCAGCAAACGGTGGGAAAAGCGGTCGAAGAACATAGAAGTCGTTTCTGGAAACAGCAGCTAGAAGACGAACATCAGCAAGATCAGCCATTTCAGTCGCAGTAGACGAGTCGTTTGGCAAGTACCCTGATCGACGAACCCTTGATAATAGGCGCTCGATCCTGGCTCGGTCCTGAGCAGTCGTAAAACCCCACCAGGCAGGAGCAGCATACATCATTCTGGAAACAGTAGTTGCTCTTGTAACTGTATGAAGAGCATCCGGTGACAGTCCATGAGCTTTCAACGTTCGCAGTTGAACTTGGTAGTGCTTAACAACTTGTGTTCAATGTGCCCAACACCAGTGCCAACACTTCTGTTGAGTCTCTTTGAAAAGTTCTTGATGGACCTGTTGATTAATCTGACAGATTCCTTATTTACCAATTTGATTGTCATCTTGCTAAGTGCTTCTCAGTGACGTGCAGCTTCGCTGGTACCCTGTTCCTGTTTTAAATAGTAATAATAATGATCAACTGGCTATATGAAGGCTATTTGATAACAATTATTTGAGATGAGACTTAATAAAATCGTGTTTTTGATACTTTTGCTGCGTTACGTATGTCTGTCTGCCTGTCTGTCTGATTGCCCTGCTATGTTTTCATCATTAAAATGTGAATTCCTATTCACTGTATGGTGGATGATCTCAAGTTATTACATGAGTCGAATTTAACAGCTGTCGGCAGCCCATCACGCCCTACTCCTCAATTCACCATTGCTATCTGCCGAATGGAAGGTTGAGTCGACAGCATCTCTTAACTTGAAACGCACAATCTCAACGTACATATTAAGCTCTGAATCGGACGAGGATCTGTAGCTGCAGGTCTTCATGAGGACGACGTAATGCATAGCAAAACCTGCAGCTAAGGCGTCAGTGATGACGTGCATTATGACGAACTCGATGATGATGACGATGATGACGATGATATTCGTCACATTTGTATTCGGCAAGAGGAGACCAGCGAACGGCGTAGGATTAGGGGCAGCGTCGTCGGCAACGGCGGCGGTGGTGTGAAGCAGCAACGGCGGCGGCGGTGGCAGGCAGGCTCTATTTTGTCCATTAGCCTAATAAATGCGTTCCTTCAGACATTGCTTGTGCTCCTTTATCCTCCTCCTCCTCCTCCTCGTCGTCGTCGTGCAAGTGCTCCTATCCGCCAAGTCATCCTCCTCTGTCCGTATTGATTCGCGTGTCCATGTGTCGCGATGCTAACACGTCGTCTGGCCAAAGCGGGGTGGGTTGGGGAGAGGGAGGGGCGTGGTGGTGGTGGTGGCGCTGGATTAAGTGGTTTTTGAAAATCAGTTTTCCTTTTATCCGACGCCAGCTCATTATTTTCGATTGGTTCGGCTGATTTTCGCTGGCAATGCGTGATGACTGTATTTTCCTGCTCGCTGTTTGCAGTCTAATGTACATGTCTTTTATATATGTAGAGAGCCTTGATTTCTTGGCGAGCTTATAAGAAGTGATGTGTTTTGGCGGTGATGACTTGGTGTTATTTTGCGTGCTTATATGAAGTGATTAGTCTAGACGTTGATTTTATGGTGCTATTTTGCATGCTTGTGAGGGTGATATGCCTCGGCAGTTTTGCATAACCGATGTCAGTTGTGCTGCAGACAGGGACGGAACTGTAGTTTCTTATCAGCTGAACATTGGGGTTAATCAAACCTTAAGCAATGATGAAATATGTCTCATATGAAGTTAAATGTCTTACGGATCAAAGGCATGTTATACAAATAATCTGATACATATAAATGCGTATATACATGTACATGTACATGCATGCGTAGTTGCGTAGTCCCTACACTCATTGAGGTATGTATGTATGCATGCATGTATGATTGCATGTATGTATGTATGTATGTATGTTTGTATGTATGTATGTATGTATGTATGTATGTATGTATGTGTGTGTATGTATGTATGTATGTATGTATGTATGTATGTATGTATGTATGTATGTATGTATGTATGTATGTATGTATGTATGTATGTATGACATTGTATGTATGACATTGTATGTATGTATGTATGTATGTATGTATGTATGTATGTATGTATGTATGTATGTATGAATGTACGTATGTATGTATGTATGAATGTATGCATGTATGTATGTATGTATGTATGTATGTATGTATGTATGTATGTATGTAGATTGTATGTAGATATGATTTGAACAACATTATTATAATCTGGGCCTGTATGCGGTAATATCTGTTGTTGATGTCCTGCTATAGCCTATGCTCCAAAAATATATGGTATGCATAGACACGAGAAGCAGTCGTGCATAAAAACGATATGGTTGGTTTTGGGGCATTGGGTTTTGCAAGCACCTGCCTGAACCGTTTGCGTGCATGGCTGGGTCTGACCTATCAAACTCAACCCCAATAAATCAAATAGCAAAGGCGGAAGATAAAAACCATGCGACGGCCACGTCCAAGTCTTATCGACCGATGTCACGCCATCCAGATTTGTCGTGAATTCTGACTCAGAAGCGACTGCAGCCTGAAAGGGGTTTTTCTTGTTCGAAAAATGTACTGCTGCACGCACGCACGCTGGTCTATGCTTTCATGAGCACCTCTTTCAAAATAAAATATCGTTGAATTGCCCAGTTTGTTTAGGAATGTGCTCGTTCAAATGCGTATTCAAAGTTGATGCGAAATCAACTGAACTTGAGTTGATGATAAAGACTGTCTTGTCTTGTCTTTAAGCATCCTCGGACCGAGGGTTGGTCGCTCCACAGACAAGTTTTCTCCATCTTTCTCTGTCTTTTGTTTCACTCATCATCCGATCGAAAGACATCTCCATCCAGTCTCTGATGCTGGCAATCCAGCTCGTCCTCGGTCTTTCCGGTAGGGATAAAGACAGTACTGTAGCCTATAGTAATATAATGCATAAACTATAATATTGGGTAATTCGCTACTTTTATTTTATATTTTCCTTAGATGTAAATGCTTCAAAACGTGGAAAAATACATTCTTGAGTAGTTTGTCCTTTCAGACGGTCTACATTGGCCTAAAAATTGACAAATGCAGCACAATACTGTGCAGACTCGTCACTGCAGGTGCTTTGACGATTATGGCGTGTGATGTTGCTGAATACCCGAAAACAGTTTAAATTTTCTGGTGAATGGTCATTGGTCATCATGTATTCCGAATGTCTAATTAATGCAAATCAGCTAACACGTAGGCCTATACTGCGACATTTATTATTATTATTATCAGCCTATTATTATTAAATAAATTTGTAAAGCGCTCAATGTCACACCGAAATGTGAATCTGAAGCGCGGATAGTCAGACGCCAGAGGAAGATGCAATTAAAGATCCATATGTTTGAAAGCCAAAGAGAAGTAGTAAGTTTTTAACCGCTTTTTGAAGGAAGGAAGTGAAATTGTAAACTGGTAATGTGTAATTACAATATATAGGCTACTATATTTTATAGCAATTTTTGTTCAGTGTGAAAAGAGAAAAATGTATTAATCCGGAAAAGGCATTTACGTTTCAACTCTCTGATTAATTATCGATCTTTTCCTGAGTGAACAAAGATCTCAGCCTATGGCGTCATTCAGAGCAATATTGATATTGATCCATCGACTGAATTGATTAGACACACAACGAATTTTAAAAAGCCTTTTCACAATTTTCCTGATATATTACGAAGAGTGAAAACTAGAAGGCATTTTGTGCTATTTCATCTAACTCAAATGTATAACTGTTCGTCATTTTCTCACCTTCTGAGTAATAATTATACAAGATTGCTGAGCATATATAGGTGCACTTGTACATATATAGCGTAACAATAATTTATTAGAAATCACGGTTTGATGAGCAGCCTTCCACTGAATTTGTACTTTTAATCACGCAGCAGCTTTTGAAACAGAGCTGCTGCTTTGTTTGTGTGTGAAATGAAGGATATGATTGAAAAATAGAGTAGCTTATATTATATTATTAGATTATATTAAGTAACTTTTGGATATAGGATGTTAACCTAATTTGTAAACGCAGCTATAGTGAAGCAAATGCAATTCCTGCCTTATAACTACAGGGTGGCTCAAAAAAAAACGTACCACCGGGGAAAATGCGATATCTTCGCAGCCGATTGGGGTTTTTCTGCGAAAATTTCACAATTTGAAGGGGAATGAATATACAACAATCCCTGAAAGTTTCATTTGAAACTTTTCATGTTTGCAAAAGTTACAGCTGTTCAAACTTAAAATTTCGTTTTTTCAATTATCCGGAGAATCATGCTCCAATACAAGTGATTTCATTAGGATGTTTGGCAAATTACAACACACACACATTGATGATGATGTCATACGACCTCACTATGAGCTGTAAAGAAGCTGTTTATGAAGCAATCTGCTGGTATTTGGTGATATTTTATAGATTAAGGTCTCAATTGGTGAACCCAAACAATGAACGTCATGGGCAAAGTTTCTGCAAAAGATAAAATGGGAACTCGGACTTTGCATGAACAGAGACTGAGACATCGCGTGATCATAGCAAAATACCCAGTGAAAAGTGGAGCCTGAGCACATTGAAGACTATCTGCAAACGGGTTTATGTAACGAAGATCAGATGTCGGAAGAGAGGCAGGAAGTGGTCGCTTGATCTGACGGAAAAAGCGCGATTTTCACGAAATTCGCTTGGTAATCGAAAGGTCAAGTTTGCAAAGCAAATCGTGGTTTCGGCATCAGATATGCCGGCGTGTGTTGCGGCTGCAAGAAAAGACTGCAATTAATCCCATTCAGTAGGTTAGATGTCAAACTCATCATTGAACTCGCTTACCCAGACTCATTGAAGACCAGGTATGCTCTAACATCTGGTTTTATTATGCAGCAGGACAGTGCGCCTGCTTGCTCGCACGGCAAGGTTGATTATGATGGCGCTACCTTATTGACATCAACTGAAGTAAATGCATTGGCAAAGATGATTTACAAACTCGCCAGACCTTAACCCTCTTGTTTATCACGTCTGGGGAGCTATGCTGGAACGCTGCAAGACATTTAATCCCAAGTTGGAGAACATTGGCCAGCTGAAGCAAGTCTTGCTGCTAATGTGGGGTCAGTTGCCGCAGGACCCGACCAACAAGGCCATACTAAGCTTCACAAAAAGAATTTGAGCTTGTGTTAAGGCAGAGAGTGGACACTCTCATTATACCTTACAATAAACTGCAAAACCGAATGCTGAGGTCGTAGGGAAAAGTGATATCATATGACATGGAAATCTACAAGTGACGTAAATTTTCCGCGGATATTTGAAAAAACGAAATTTTAAGTTTGAACAGCTGTAACTTTTGCAAACATGAAAAGTTTCAAATGAAACTTTCAGGGATTGTTGGAAATTCATTCTCCTACAAATTGGGATATTTTCGCAGAAAAAGTTCAATCGGCGGCGAAGATATCGCATTTTCCCCGGTGGTACGTTTTTTTTTGAGCCACCCTGTATATGAAAATAATTTATGCGGACTTAATATGAGATGTGAACGTATCACTTTTGCATCATGTACATGTAGCTATCCTCTCAGCTTATATATATATATATATATATATATATATATATATATATATATATATATGGCATTATTCGGAATCCCCGTAAGCTCTGCAGTACGAGTCCAATATATACTCTAATTATATGGGTCCTGAATGCATGGATTCAACATGAGCATGCTGGTGAGGTAGTATTCGTATCAGATGGTTGATATACTAAACTATACTTCTAAATCATTCTTAGGATCAATTTAATTCTTTCTACTTAATTGACTGGAATCGCCACCCCATGGACAACATTTTTACTTACTGACTTTTATCTGCTTATTGGTGATGCAAATTGTGCATACATAGTTCCGTCTCTGTAGACTTTGTTCAAAGGGTTGTACAGTGTACATGTATGCATACATTGTATAGGAATCCCCAGAAGCGTTGCTTTTCCTGCATCGTCACTTTGCCCGAGCATCTTCAGGCGTTTGCAGGAACCATTCACTTTGCATAGACTATAATTATATACGTATACAAAAATTAATATTGCAGAATCCGATCTCATATTCCTGCTCTATATCATAGTTTCACCACCTATATTTTGTATAAGTCTTTGTCTTCTGCATGGTTAGTATATACTACTATATATAGGCAAGAATGAAAGAAAACATCTACTTTATATGCACCAGTTGCTATAGGTGCTAACCGCATTTTAGTTTACATAATCCAATGAATGGCTTACAGGCTACAGCAGCCTATCACATCGTATGATGTCTCGGAGGCGCTCTCATCGCGGAAACTGACCTTTTTGCACGGACAACGCTATACACATACGACTAAGATTCACATCATGGAAATCCTGTGTTTGGCTGTCTGCCTGTTTGCATACTGTTGCATGACTTCGTCTGTATATTAAATGGTGGCTTACATGTATACGCATATGTGTACATAAGTCCCGTGTATGTATGTATGTATGTATGTGCACTTGTTATAGCGCCCCTTCAAGCTCTCTACTCAGAGGCGCTCCCGAATGCAGAGCGGACACTGCATCGGAGTTTCACGCCGAAGCGCTGAGCAATTGTGAGCGAAGAACTTGCCCAAGGTTCTTACGCGGCGAGGTGGATTCGAACCTCGAACCTTCCGGCTTCAAGGCAACGACGCCACCACTGCACCACCGCGCCCCACGTGTATACATAGGCCTATGTCTGCGTTGGTGCAAGGTTTCTCCATGGATATATATGTATGCAAGGAAGTGTCTGCATATGTGCTTCTCTGTCTTAACATGTAGAGACTCGTGTTTGTGTGTCTATATACGTGTGTGTGTGTGTGCGTGTCTGCGTGTGTGAGTCCGTCTCTTGAATATTACTGTGTGTGCTGTGTGTGCATATGCATACAGCGTACGTCTGACCCGAAGCGTTCAATGCCGTTCACAAAACGACGGTGGAGCATATTCCACTGTTGTCAAGTGGCCGCGCTCTGACCTGAGATATTGGCAGAGCATAATGGAATTTGATAAACAATTGTCGATGGCTATAGATCTTGGTTCGGTTCGACTGGTCTGTCGGTCTGTCTGTCGGCCGGTCGGTGGGCAGTCCTGTCAAAACCATGTACGGAACGAAAGTCATGTAATCTATTTCGTGATCAATGCAATTGAGAGCTACAGTGCTGCTACTGCTGCTGCTTCCGTCGATATTTCTGCCACGAGTCGACGTAATCGATCGCACGGATCGGAAGAAGGGTTCGCTGCGGAAGCGCATTTCAATTGGCTTAATACACAGAGTTCAATCAATTTGTGGTTCTGATGTGAAGACTGCATGCAGCACTCGGTATTTGCTGGAACGACGGACGGTGGTCTGAGCAAACACGTTTCTCTTCTCGATGGAGGATGCACGGCTGCGGCGCTGCTACGACGACGAGGACGATGAGAGGCCACGAATGTGCCGAGAATATCGGTTGAGATTCGATTTGCATTGCCTATGCCAACTGACGATTTCGTCGAAGTCTAAAACGATTGCTGAGTGAACCAGTCGTCTGTCTATCTGCCTGTCTGTCTGTCTGTCTGTCTGCTTGTCTGTCTGTCCGTCTGTCTTTGTTTTTTTGTATGCGCACTTGTTATAGCGCTTCTTCCAACCCTCGCCCGCTACTCAGAGGCGCTCCCGACTGCAGCGCGAACACTGCATCAGAGTTTCACGCCGAAGCGCTGAGTAATTGCGAGTGAAAAATTTGCCCAAGGTCCCTACGCGGCGACTTGAGATGGATTCGAACCTCGAACCTTCAGGTTTCAAGGCAACGACGCTCCACCACTACACCACCGCGCCACACTGTCCGTCTGTCCGTCTGTCTGTCTGTCTGTCTCGTGCTTTGGTACAGAGGTCAACTAACAATAATTCACTGGCAGACTATGAATACGTGATTATTGGCGGCATTCGTATGTCGCAATCGATGCTCATGAGAGAGATCTCTCTAGCAGATTTGAGAACTCTGGATTGTACTCTATGTCGTGTTTTGACAGCTGTTGGTCCAGCAACACCGTCTTCAATGTCATTGCATTTATGCCTCATGGCTTGCCCGTTAAATTAACTAATTCTGAGAATTTATGTAGCGCTCCTTCGAGAGAACTACTCAGAGGCGCTCCAAAAGCCCAGCCACAACTAAAATGAGATCTGGGGACTTAAAAAGAACATGCAGGCGAATTAAATTACTGTTTATTTTATTTGGATTTCTTGTCATTGTTATTAAAAAATTATTATTGTTGATCAACTCTACAAGCGGCAAATAACCTACCTGTTATAATTTGGTTAATCTATCTGAGGTAGGCTATTGATAAAATTCATCGTCATTAGAAACTTGCGGTGTCCATTACCCTACGGACTCAGGCACATCATAGACTTTTATAGAATAATTATTAGGGTGGATCGAAATTTTTTGTCATCGTATCAGCTATTAGGAAAGAGGAAAAGTTGCCTTTGGTATACTTAAGTGACTGTGTAAAATTGTTTATCATTTGGAAAACATCTTGAGGCTCCTCAACGAGATTATAAGTCGTATGTACTACAATGGCGAAAATAATTGTTTGGTTCACAGGCAGTTTTTAGCAAATTTCTGTTTATTCCTTGTTATATTTGCATCATGATGCAGCTGCAATAAACATAATCTATTACAATATGCTTCTATTGTATTGTATCGTGTTGTATTTGATCATTTATAAAGCGCCTCTCTCAGCAAGAGTCTTTGAGAAGCTCTCCTATGCAGTGCGAGCAATCCCATGAGAAAGACAGGATTTGAGTTGAGACAAAGATGACGAAAACTACCAGAGAAAGGCGGATTGAACAGTAGTGATCGTGGAAGAGGTCAAGGCAAGCAGTGGATTGAAGGACGATGTATGAGATAGCAAAGATACCTCAGATCAAGACCCGATTGCACCTATTAAGAAGCTCATGGACATCATTCTTTTATGTGTATAGTGCATTGTGTGCCTGAATGGATAACTAGAGGGGTTTATAGTAATGCTAACACTCTGACACGAAGAGCGCACGGACGTGGGAAAGCTTCCCGCTTCTAGTCAAACGGTCAACTCAACGTATACCATTCGGAAGATAACGTTGGTAAAATGGACAATAGGCCTATCACCTCCCAGCCCAGCCACAGCAAAAAAATAAAGTTTGAGCTACTTATAGAAAGCAGATGAATTTAGTCTAGGCGTAAGTCGCAAGGCCAGTGAGAGGGTATTCCAGATATCGGACCCACAGCAGAAAAGGAAAAGGTGCTGTCTGGAAGAAGTGCGTGCCCGAG
Source organism: Lumbricus terrestris (assembly GCA_949752735.1). NCBI lineage: Eukaryota > Metazoa > Annelida > Clitellata > Crassiclitellata > Lumbricidae > Lumbricus > Lumbricus terrestris. The sequence continues at coordinate 24,248,411 of OX457043.1, read as the reverse complement.
GAGCCAAAAGTCCCCCGTTTTCGCAGAGCGAAGAGTTCTACGTGCTGCAAGGTCGGGGACAGGTCGACAAATGCTAGACATGTATGATGGAACACAAGAAAGACGGTGTCACGAAATAGAGTATCCCCCGTATTAATTGTATCCCCCAAATTTAAAAAAGTCGAAAAAACCGTTTCCGCCTGTATTTTTTTTGCAAATTAATTTTCATCTGCTTTGTTTTGAACAATGACACTAACAGATATGTTTATTCCTACTAGATAATTTGTTTTGCCCTGTTTTAGAGCACTTAAAACATTTAAAACACTTAAGAACACTCAGAGTCACTAAAATTAATAAATTCGAGTTGCCTTTATCTGAGCATTGCTTAGGACACTTAAAGCAATTAGAGTCACTCTAAATTTTGATTAGAGCAAAAAAAAATTATTATGCGCATTTTTCAAAAAAAGGGATAGAATGGTTAATCCCACCGGATAGTATAGACCGGTTAATTCCATCCGGGGAGATAGATTAATTCATCCCCCGGATAGCTTTCAGGGGGGGATACTCCGTTTCGTGTCAACGGCATCGCCAGACACTTCCCATTTTCAACGGACCAATCTCTTGTCTGGGATCATCCACGGATCCTATTGCTTTCTTCAGGCGTTTCTTTTTCTTCAGGTTTTTGCGCTGAAAGCACATGATCTGTAGCCTAAGTATTGCGAGAAGTGCTCTTCAAATTTTCTGATACGATACGATAAATAATTTTAATTGAGCTTACCAAACATTCGCTTATAAAACCCACGAAAAATCAGACATTGAGTCAGTCTGTGTTTTCAATTGTGACGTCATTTAAAACAGTACATGCTAGATTGACGTCACTCGAGTAACCTTAACGACGTCATGGTTAAAGAGGAGTTTTTATTGTTGATGCTACTTACAAGGCATTCTGGACATTTTTACTTTCCATTAACGAAATTGAAATACATAATACACGTAGCTAGAATGGGGATGATTTTCGTCTTCTTCATGGTCTGCAAAATCAGACCCGTGTGCTTTCTATTTTTGTCTTGACTTTTCCATTGTTTAACGACATTATATGGCTCGCAGGCCGTCAACGTCTTTTAACAGATGTTTATTTAATTCGACTGGTGGCCTTGTGGCTCTTCTTATTTTTCTGTTATTGATGTTGGTTTTTTTTCCCTCCTCCTCGCTTTTTTTGGCCTTCAGGCTCTTTTTTGGCTTATTAGCTCTTTTCTGGCTCTGTGTCTATAATCCTCTTTTTTTCAAGGAAACTAGTATGGTTTCCTTTTTTTCCATTTTCACATGTTCAACATATTCAATTCATAATATATACAGATTATTCGCATATTTACATTTGTTTACAGGTCTACAAGCTTCTATCATATCAATAATATTCTAGAATGGTCATGTTATTGCCCACATTCAGACAAACACATCATATATGCTTTTCATCTATCAACAAGTTAAGTGTTATTTAAGTATTCGCCTCAACCAATCAGCGTAAAGGTCACTTCTGTTGAGACAGATAAGTGCATACAGACATCGAGTGTCATTCATTGCTGTGCATCGTTACTCAGTTACAAGATATAGTCTGTTTAACTATGCAACACAATAAATATATTAGCATAGTATTATTTATAACACTTTTCCTTTATTAATAGTTGTAACAAGATCATAAACTGTATTTTGGATACAGCCCAAATCAAGTAGGCTCTTTAGGTTAAATTCTGACTTGTACATATTACATACATCTCTTAATCTGTTGGATATGTTTTCTTTTTTACATTCTAGAAGTAAATGCTCTATGTTATCAATAACTTGACAGGTGTCGCATAGACCAGTAGCATGTCTTTTCATTCTGAATAATTTACTATTAGTGTTTGCTACACCTAATCTAAGCCGGCTAATTTGGACTTCTTTTTGCCTCAGTGGGTCTATAAACTTGTTATTAGTGTTAACTATAGGGCATATATTTTTTATAAAAGTGTCCTTTATTTTCACTATCATAATTATACTGTTTGCCATTTATTTATCACAAACGATTTAGCTAAGCTGTTGATTTCATCTAGTTCTAAATAATCTGTTGAATTAACTATGTTTAGATTTAATGCTTCTTTTGCTATTTTTGTCACTTTATGGTGACTGATAATATCAGAGTTTACTCCAACGTTGCAGACCCAGCCAATCGGACACCAAAGACTCTATGCTGAGGTTTCAGCCAATCAGAGACAAACGAACTCACTTTCGACACGTCAAAATACATATAAGGCAAGCGAGTATTCTGTAAGTTAAGTATTGAGGCTGTGCACCAGATTTGTATTCGGGTCAGTGTTGAGACAATGCTGATGCACAGAAAATACATACTCTAAGAAAACAGAAATAACCAGAAATTAAAAGGCATATAAAGATGAGAAACATAGATAGAAAACATGAGCAAGATGTTTGTATTACTGTAAACCTCCAGCAGGTCGTTAGTGACGCTAAATGAATTCCCGTGCGGTTTCGGGGAAAGAATAGGACCGCTGCTACCTCCTGCATGTCGTAAGAGTCGACTAAGTGTGGGGTCCCTTGCGGTCTAGGGGAAGAGTACCTCCGCTGTAGCCTCCCGGATGTTGTAGGAGGCGACTAACGGAGGCCACTGCGGTTTGGGAAAGAGTATGACCGATGCATCCTCCTGCATGTCGTAAAAGGCGACTAACTGGGGGCCCCTGCGGTTTTGGGGAAAGAGTTTGACCGCTGCATCTTCCTGCAGGTCGTAAAAGGCGACTATCGGGAGCCCCTGCGGTTTCGGGGAAAGAGTAGGACCGCTGCTATTTCCGGCATGTCGTAAAAGGCGACCAATGGCCCTGCGGTTCGGGGGAAAGAATAGGACCGCTGCATCTTCCTCCTGCATGTTGTAAGAGGCAACAAATGGAGGCCCTGCGTTTCGGGGAAAGAATAGAACGCTGCATCCTCCTGCAGGTCGTAAGAGGCGACCGTATGGAGAGCATTGGAGACACCGGCGGAAGAAAATAAAGAAGACATCCGATATGCCTGCTGCAAATATCCCTGGGTACCCATACACTGTACCCAAGAATATTTGTAACAGCCATATTTAATTACAAAATGAGCTCACAATAGGTTTAGAAAATTGCCGTCAACCTAGATAATTTAGTTAACGATTTAGGTCAATTCGAAACAAACTTGCTGTCATAATTATTACGCAATGCTACGTAAGGCCTACTAGTAGTTATGAGTGTGAGCTGGGGAGATTTTAGCATATAATGTAGGCGGCTCGCATTTACCCAATAGCATATATGTCGAACAAAAACTGTTGGTAGCAGAGATGAGCTTTCTGAGGGGAATCATAGGCAGAAGCAGGAAAGAGAAGATCATACATGAAAAATAAATAAGAGAAGAACTAGGAGTGCATGAAGCAATTATAGAAAAAATCAAAAGGGAAGACTCAGATGGTTTGGTCATGCGAGAAGAATGGCGGAACATAGACCACCAAACGCTGCACTGCATGGACATGTAGAGGGAGAAAGAAGCAGAGGGAGACAGCGGAAGACCTGGATAGATAACATCAAAGAATACCTGAGAGAGAAGGGCACCAGCTTAGCCGAGATCGGAGAAACAATCAGAAGCAGAAAAGTTTGGAGCAATTTCATACAGGCCTCATCGTCATATCGAAGACGGAGGAGAAGATAGAAGATGAAGAACAGGAAGAAGATGATATTATGTCTTCTCCCAAAGATCAATCTGTAATTCTGTATGATACTTGAACTATCGCCTATGATGCTACATATTGCTCTGTCACACACTGATCAGTCCGGTAAACTTAAACTTGAGGAGTACCTTTCATCTTTGTATGCCTGGTTCTGTTTTAGTGGTTTGGCTATAAACCCAAACAAGTCTGAGGCAATTTTGTTCGGGTCACGACAACGCCTGCGTTCTTTTCCTTCACTTTCCAGCATCGACCTCGCAGGCTCCGCAGTACCATTATCAGATTCTGTTAAAACTCTTGGGGTTACCCTGGACAGTATGCTTACTTTTCGGATGCATGTAACTAACCTTTGTAGATCTTGCTTTTATCACATCAGGGCAATACGCCACATTAGGTCGGCTCTGACTAAGGATATGTCGAAGACTTTAGCTTGCGCCCTTGTCTCCTCTCGCCTTGATTATGCTAATGCGATTTTTGTTGGCATTTCAGACTATGAGTTACATAGGCTGCAACGCATCCAAAATTCCTTAGCTCGGGTTGTGCTGCGCGTCCCACTACGATCAAGTTCTTCAGTTTTGCTTCATCAGCTGCATTGGCTTCCTGTCGAGTTCAGGATTAAATTCAAATTGGCCTGTTTAACCTACAAATCCCTCTCTACCGGAACACCTCCCTACCTTCAGTCACTGCTTACTCCTTACATTCCTCCTCGTTGCATGCGATCATCAAGCATGGGTCTTTTAGCTGAACCTCGATGCAGAACTGTTATGGGCTCGCGTGCAGTCCATGCCTCTGCTCCCAAAGAATGGAATCTACTTCCACTCTCTCTTCGTTGCTCAAATTCACTCCCTACCTTCAAAAAACGGCTCAAAACTCACTATTTCTCTTTGGCTTTCAAGCACATGGACCTTTAACTGAATCTTCCTCTGGCGGCTAACTATTCGCGCCTCAGATTCACACTTTGGTGTGACCTTGCGCGCGTTATAAATTTATGTAATAATAATAATAATAATAATTATTCATGACTCACGCATTATTCTTGACTCATGCATTATTTATGATTCATGCATTATTCATGACTCATGCATTATTCATGACTCATGCGCATTAATTCACCCGCTGCATGTATGTATACAACCATTGAATCATGTCGTTTTTCGAGGCATCAGATCAGACAAGCGGAACCAAAACAACCGTATAACAGGGTCGATATAAATATAAAAGTAAAGTTCGCTTTAATTCACACAAAGTAACGACATGGTTCGAGGACATGGATCTGTGTTTTCAGATCATATAACCGCATCGCTTAATTTGTCAGATCAGCGTTATATTATTATTATTTCTTGCTAACAGTCTTCATCTACTGCTACATTTTATTGATGAATCGCACACACTTTTCAGATCTCTGTCTCTCTCTCTCTCTCTGTCTGTCTGTCTGTCTGTCTCTCTCTCTCTCTGTCTGTCTCTCTCTCTCTCTCTCTCTCTCTCTCTCTCTCTCTCTCTCTCTCTCTCTCTCTCTCTCTCTGTCTCTCTCTCTGTGTCTCTGTGTTTTTCTGTCTCTGTCTGTCTATCTTTCTGTGTCTGTCTTTGTCTCTGTGTCTGTCTGTCTCTATCTATCTATCTGTCTGTCGTTGTCTCTCTCTGTCTCTGTCTCTGTATCTGTCTCTGTATCTGTCTCTGTCTCTCTGTGTGTCCATGTTTCACTCTCGCTGTCTCTCTGTCTCTCTGTTTGTCTCTGTTTCTCTGTATATGTGCTCCTGTCTCGCTGTCTCTGTTTCCCTGTCTGTCCCTGTCTCTCTGCGTATATATATATATATATATATATATATATATGTGTGTGTGTGTGTGTGTGTGTATGTGTGTGTGTCCCTGCATCGCAATGTTTCTATCTCTCTTTGCGGACTGGTCTGCATTGGTGTTGACCTGATTGTGAAGTTGGTTTTTGTATCGCCATCGGTTAATTCCGTAGTCATTACAAACAATGGCTCTATATAAATTATTGCTGTACTTCTTGATTGTACGCTAATGACTAATTGCTCAAGGTCCCAACGCAATGACTGCGTTGGAATTCCCACACATATACACACATACACACACACCATCGACAGCAACGTCGTGCACTTGTAGGCCATGTGCATGACATTGTACGAGTATACTTATAGGCTATACATCAGCGGTTCTCAACCTTTTTAGTGCGGCGACCCATTGGCAACATTTCGAAAACTGTGACGACCCCCAACGACAAAATTGATTAAATTACCCCCTTTCACTGCAGTATTGCTACCATTGTCATACATTTTCACCCTCATAATTCGAAAATTCTTTCTGGCAACTGTACGATTTTCCTGACTCTTGCGATTCTGAGAGCAACCTATTCGGTAGTTGAAGCTGAAGTTTAATAAGTTTATTCGGCTTGCGAAACTCCCCAAACCAAGTCTCTGTCTCAAGTGTGCCTTCTTGGCGTCATCAGCTGTGTTCCTAGAAACACTGGTCATGCTTTCCTGCATAGTTATAGGATGCTTAAAATCTGAATGGCGCTTCATGTTATTTGTTGGGTTTCATCGATTCGACCAACAAAATATCAGTAAAAATAAAACATCGTTTCTTTATTTATAATGGTGCAACTATTCAGCAATGGGCTACTCTGAAAATTGGTCAATAGTTCTTTTCTCAGCGCTCATTTTCACCTAGCTGATTCGTTTTTAGTGGTTACTGGTTATCAATTTCATAAACTTCATTTGTGTTCTCTATGAATGCGACGAGCATGGGAATGGGGATATGCCTCTCGATCCACTCTGTCGATTTTTTATTTCTACACTGCAATGGTTGCATTTAGGCTTAATATTAACCAAATTGCTCATCATTTCAGTGTTGATAGTCGTGGTTTAAGACCTAAAAATTGTCCCATCCAATTGTTTGCAAGTTTTCATTTCAGCAACATTTCTCGTAATTTTATTGCTGAAAGATATGGTTAAAGACTTCAATAAATGTCTCCTCCCCATTATTATTATTATTTTTATTTCCACACTGTAGGCCTAGTGGGTGCATTTTAAGCTGCTATCTTAATAAAATTGCTCAGCTTTTCAATTCTGATAGTCATGGTTCAAGACTTCAAAGTTTCGAAACCAGTTGTTTAAAAATTTTGGATTTGCACACTGCAGCTGGAACATTTTAAGCTGTCGTCCTAACAAAAAATACCTGCGATTTCAGTGCTCAGATACGTGGTTTAAGGCTTCAATAAATATACCATACCCATATGTTTTTAGAAGGATGGTAGGGCCTAATAGTGGAATTACACTTGAAAACTAAAATGGCAAAACTAAATTAGCTGTCGTAATCTAAGGAATGAATCATAAAAAGTTTAAGTAGGCCTACATATTTATTTTAAGTTGCTGTAGTGTAGTAAACAGCGTTGAAATTACTATTAAATATTATAAATTTCTAAGGGGTCCAGGCGACCCCTGGTAAATCACCAGGCGACCCCCGTGGGGGTCGCGACCCACAGGTTGAGAACCGCTGCTATACATGAAGCTAACATGACAATTAGGGTTTAAAAGTAAATTCGAGTAAAAATGCGATTTGGATTGATTCCATTCAGGAACAGGCATCCGATTTTCTGCCAGTCTGACAATGGATAATTGCTGTAATAAAAACCGTTGAACATCTGCATGCTATTATGCACTATTATACAGTAGCAGTGTGTTTATATGCTACTATGTAGGTCTGTAGTCGGCTGCAGTCACTTTTGCCAACTGTTGTCATCGCAATGCTCATCACTAGAGTGAATGCAGGAGCGAGATTAACAACAGCCTATAACCGATGGTCCGATACCCAGTGTTGTCCATTTGGCGAGGCACTAACAACACCAAAGAACAACAGATTCCAATCGACCCGTATATAATGCTGCTAAACTTTTATTCATTCAATTTAAACGCTAGTATCAGCAGCCAACAAGATAGGGGAGAGTTGCTATGAATGGACCACTTTGGACAAACCCAAGTGTCCTGAACAAATGTTACCAAATTTCTAAAAGGAAACGATGCCATATGATGGATTAATATGTCAAGTATGCTCACAATCGGCAAAGTACAGAGAATTTTGATGGATTTATGAGAAATAACTAAACAAAACTGGAGCTCGAAACGGTCCAGTCAAGGCAACCTGTTTCCAAGAATGGACCACATGATGTCCTTGACTGGACCAGTTGCCCTGAATGGAACACTGTATTTCAAAGACTTTTAAAAGGTAATTCTGCTATTAAAAAACCACTGGAAACGTTTAGGAACACTTACCGCCTAAAACCACGCAATTAAACGCGTTTAAAACTGTCAAAATACTACAAAGTAGTAGAAATCAACATAAACATATGACAAGCCCGCGGGCATTGACAGTTAAACATTTGTCAGAATCGCTAGTTAAATGACTAACTACATTACTACTTAAATAGTTAAGCCTTTATTCTATAATAGGCCCTGGACTATACCTACTTAATATTGATTCAGTTAAAAACTTAACACTTAATAGTTATATGAATCAAACACAGTGAGTAGGCAACATAGGATGTGCTGCATAATAGCACTGATTATTATACATAGAAGCACCATGTAACACTGCAATAGCCGGTGCCCTTAAATGGACCATGCCAAAATTATTGGTCCAATTCAGGAAACTTTTGGTGGTCCATTTCAGGCAACACGGACTACTTCTATTTAGACTGCGATAGTTCAGCAAGCGTCAGTTCGAAAGTAAAATTACTTATTGTTGCTCAAACATGAAACCTTCTTCTAATTAAAGGAAAGTTAATTGCATTTTTAAACCTTAACTCAAATGTCTACCCTCATTGTTAGGAACGGCTAGAATTACATCGAAACTACACGAAATTGATTTTCAACTGCAATTTATTAAATATTCAGCCTACTGCAAAACCGACTTCAACGATACGACTAATATTGAGTTGCTCAAGAATACAGCAGTTGTAACCGTGGTTAAATTGACATCTAGGGTGTGAAACGGCTGTGGTCCAATCAAGGCAACGGTCCGTTTACGGCAACTCTCCCCTACTGTATCGTTCACAATGATATCGTTCAAAATGATTTCGCAATAATTTCGGGGCATAGAGCACAGAACACACAGTAGGCAATCGTCACCTGGCGGCATATAAATTAAATTCTTATAGCATCTACGTCTAGATCTACTCAAACTTAGTCATCTCTGGCACCGCTATAGCTATGTTAGATAGAGCGTAGGCTATACGCCGTGTCCCCTCCCTACGGATCGCCGCTGTGTCAGACAGCGCGTGGATCGCAATTCGTCTCCCCGATGCTAGCTGGATCTTTTTCGAGATTTAAATCTCGGGCTATAGCACTGTCAAGGGACACACACACGCACACACACACACACACACACACACACACACACACACACACACACACACACACACACACACACACACACACACACACACACACACACACACAAACACACACACACACACACACAAACACACAAACACAAACACAAACACACACACACACAAAAACACACACACACACAAACACACACAAACACACACACACAAACACACACACACACACACAAACACACACACACACACAAACACACACACACACACACACAAACACACACACACACAAACACACACACACAATTAATATATATCTTAAATTGTGTTGCGCTCATTCAAACGGGCAACGGTGGTAGAGGATCGTATGCAAGAGTAACTGGAGTCAGAAGCGCCGGTGAGTTGCTTTTTAAGAGGCGCTATAGGGCATTTACATGTATATAAATTCCCGAATGAACGAATGGATGACCAATTCATTGCAGAATGAGCAGATGATCTAGGCCACCACGGTCGCTATAGAAGTCACGCGTAGGCTACGTCTACATTTACATGCATGCTGTTCATCAGGTTGACGTTGCATTGACAGGTACGAACGTCGAACCAACCCAACAAATACTCAATGGTCTCAACAACTCCCACGAACGACCCCTACACCACTAATTGCTATAAGCTTAAACCATGGAGACTTCTTATTCCGTTTTCTCCTCTGATTGGTCATTTTACTAGCGCAACATAAACTATCACGCAACGCCGTAGCCAGGATTTTATACTCAATCGTGGGCAAGTAACCGAATCAACTGACTAATAAGGGTTTTTGGGAAGCGTCGTGCATGAGCTCTCATGTCGGGTTCTGTTCGGCCAATGCATCAATACACAGCTGACTGTCGACGAGTTGTCAGTAGGAGGAGCACCATAAAGCCCACCTGAATTCAAAGCTTATAAGACAGAGCAATGCCACTCCTATAGACATCAAGCTCTCAATGTGATGCATGCAACTAAATGCTGCGTGTATACGACTGAAGACGACGTCTTTGAGCAGTTGTCGATTTGTCCATGCATCCGGATTCGATATTCTTCCACCACCAGCACCAGCACCAGCAGCAGCAGCAGCAGCAGCAGCAGCAGCAGCAGCAGCAGCGATAACGACCTTCAGAAAGAATCTCCATACTTCTTCTTCCCTCGCTGGCATGAAACGACCGGGGGCCGATCGATCACCCCAACCTACCTCCATCCCTCCCTCCATCACTCCCTCCAATGCACTCCGTTCAAGGCACTAGCGCTGCCTCTCTTCTGGGATGACCGTAAACCCCCGGCCGGCACCGCCGACGCCATGCGCCCCGTGACCCTGCTTATCATTGCCTGGCCTCCCTCCTCCTCCGTGTCCACGGCCACTGCCTCCGGCGACGCGATGCTTCTGCTGCTGCTGCTGCTTCTGCTGCTGCTGCAGCTGCTGCTGCTGCTGCTGCTGCCTTATTTGCCTAAACAAGAAGGCCTACAGTACGTGCTCACCGCTCGACTTGTAGCGAGAAGTCTAAGTACCAATTCTTTCGGGCGCGTGCACTTGTCCGATAAATTCTGCCACCGCCGAAGCTGCAGCATCGTCGTCCAACTATCTTCGACGGCTGCGATGGTGGCGGTGGCGTAGGCGCTGGTGATGCCCTGGCCACGCTCGCGGCGGTCCCTTGTTACCCGCGATATTGATTCTTCATCGGCTCGTCGCTTCCACGTCGTCGATTGTCTTTATGAGCGACGTCTGCTCGTCAGATTTCGGGCACTGATCTGTCAACACAGATAGAGAGAGAGTTTCAAAAATGGCCGCCGCCGTAGTTCGTGATCCTGCCCTGCGTCGATCACGTGGCATCGTGGCCACGTCCGGTGAGAGATGGGCGAACGCGTGTCGCCGAGTCGATAACGATTACAACGCCCTCTGGCACACTGCGAGTGAACGAGGAATGTGGTCGTGAAGATTGGCGGTGCGAAGTGGGCCTTAATGTTTTTGATGTCAGTTATGCTTCACCGGGAAAAACACACACGGCCTGGTGCTGGGTTCTATACCAAAAATACTACTATAAAGAATCATTTCATTGTTGTTGGCCGATGAATCAGATTCAACTTTTAGCGGTGACTGATGTACTGTGTCGTGTTTGTGGACAATTTGCTAACCAGCGTTTAATCTAGTCCCCTCTGCTTTGGATGGGGCGGGGAAATTCAGGTTTCTGCATGGGGGTTGGGGGGGTACGGCAACCGACCACTAGCCGCTAAGACGGTCAGCGGCGAGGTCGTTTATTTTTCTTAATTTATTTAGTGGTTTACACCCTATCATTGCCATCAAAGGTTAATTTTTACTTACTCACGTACTGGTATAATGTAAACACATTTACAATATGCAAATATTTTCCAACAGTGAATATATATATATATAAATTATATATATACAAATTATATATATATGTATATATATAAATTATATATATATAAATTATATATATGTATATATATATAAATTATATATATACAAATTATATATATTACATAAATTATATATATAAATTATATATATGTATATATATATAAATTATATATGTGTGTGTGTGTGTGTCTGTCTGTCTGTCTGTCTGTGTCTCTGCGATGCTTTATTCCGATGCCAACATTGATTGATTAACAGTTCAAATCAGCCGACTTCAATTTGCTATAATGTTTCCTGGTGCGCTCATCCCATCCTCACTGCACTCTACCGATCCAAATCAAGTCTAATATTCGGCCCACCCTCGATCATGCACGCAACGTAATCAGAGCACAAAATCTCGTCCACCCCTTTCTCCACAGATCTGCTGATTCTATATGTGCTGCTGAGTGAGGATGGGAGAACAGGAAACAGATAAGATCACCGAAATTTTAGATCTATGTATCTAAGGAGATAATATTTATTTCATACAATCGATGGTCTTGCAGTCAAGATATTGGCTGGGCTGGGCTGGGTGCGCCTCTGAGTAGATTTCTTGACGGGGCGCCATATAAATTCATTTAATGAATGAGTCATGTACTGGAATATAATGAGAAGTGAGCGCATACATGTAGTATGTAGACTTTTGTAGAATGGCATGAAACATTTGACGGTTATGTGAGAAATATGAATTGTCTTTATTCCTGTACAATTTGATTTGGAAATTCTTACTACTTTCGAAGATATATTGGAGAAACCTTAGGTGTCATTTATATTGCCCGCCCTGTACATGTATAAGATCACAAAGACACATCGGAGCAAGAGCCAATTGAGACTTGAGAACCAAAATAAGAACCTTGAACCGGTTGAGATATAGGGAGCCAGTGAAGTTGTTCAATCACCATCCCTCTGATCCTACGGTACCTCGACCCGGACCACCATGGACTACTCTCACGGACAACCCTTTTGACTCAACGCATTTGATCCTGATCCTATAGTAACTCAACCCGGACCACCACGGACTACTCTCACGGACAACCCTTCTAACTCAACGCAGCGCTCGTGAATAAGCTGGTGATCCGCGCTTGGCTTTCGAGTAGCGCTTTAGAAATTAGGAGATTACGATTACGATTACGAGTCATGAATGTAGAAAAGTTTGAGAATCGAGGAAGATGGGCAATCAGTATATGGGACTCCATAGACTACAACAATATAGCATTGAGTACAGACTGCATACAGGAAATAACGACTAGCCTTTGGGTCCTGATTTATGTCTGCTTTTTATTTACCTCGTTTGTTCGCGCGTGGCAGACGGATATATTATTCGTCTGTTTTTATTTTCCGGCTGCCATGGCCTTGGTGTTTCAGGTTGTGTGCGTGTTTTAGACCGTTGGTCGAAAAGTCATGCATGGGTGGTTCTGTATGCGTGGGTCTTTCTTCGATTTGACTCCTCATCTTGACCTGCATGCAAGAACGAAACGAATGTAAATGGCCAGATGGCAAGGATGCGTTCCCCTTTGACACCGCATCGGGGAGACAGACAGACAGACATACATACAAACAGACAGACAGACAGACGGACAGACAGACGGACAGACAGACAGGCAGACAGACAGACAGAGACAGACAGACAGAGTTAGAGAGGGACTGAGGAACGGAGGGATGGAGGGAGGTGACTTAATTTCGACATCCTGGTCGGTAACGTGGTTAAGGTTTCATAGAGGGGGATAGACCAGTGACCACCCCTCCCCATCGCTTAAGCCTTAAGGGATTCATTAATCCTCTTCGTGGACGAAAGCAATGTTATTCACAAAGGAATGTGATGATGATAACAGAAAACCTCTTGACAATTCCAGCTAAATGATAAGGCCATTGCCCTATTCCGTCCTTTGGACAGGACTTGACCAGTGGCGGCGCTAGGGGGGGCTAGGAGGCTAAGCCCCCCTAAAAGAGGCCATCCATTTTTTCCCCATGTAAAAATAACATTTTTGGACGAAAAACCCCCTTTAGCCCCAAAAAATAACCGTAAAGGTACGCACGAGGTTTGGCAGACAGCTTGGCGGTCACGGAAAAGGATCAGTTTTCCAAGATTTCGACCAAAATGACTAAAAAAAGGGCGAAATGGAAATTTTTCTTGAAAAAAAGGTCGTCAGAAATTTTGCCGACTGAAAACGGAAAATTTTCGCCGCAAATTCAGCCCCCCCCAAACTGAAATCCTGGCGCCGCCACTGGACTTGACAGGAGCAGACCTGAAATGAACGTGGTTGCATGATCACAAGTCTCTCTGTCTCCACTCAGCTATGTAGCCTATATTGTATTGTATTGTATTTAAACATTTATAAAGCGCCTCTAGTAGGGTAAACCGTTCAGAGGCGCTCCCAGTGCGCAAGGCCCCGCGAGAAGAAGCAGGTTTTGAGAAGAGACAGAGCAGAGGAGAGACTGACAGACAGAAGAGTTGAGCGAACAGAAGGAGACAGAGAATTCCAGAGAGAAGGACCAATTGAGACAAAAGATCGAGACTGAGCCATAGCAGTTCTAGACCGGGGAACCAATAGGTCAAGTCTGTTGGATGAGCGAAGTGGACGGTGGGAGGAAGCTGAGTGAGGACGAAGTAAGGTTTTAGTCAGATATTTTGGGGCATGACCCCGTTGAGACTTTAGGATCAGAGTGAGGATCTTGAACTGTGTGCGAGCACGTAGAGGAAGCCAATGAAGTTCATCAAACATAAAGGTAGAGATGTGAGAGTACTTGGGAAGGCGGGCAATTAATCTAGCAGCTGAGTTGAGAACTGACTGAATCGGTGAAAGACGAACTTTAGGAAGACCAATGAGAAGAGAATTGCAATAGTCAATACGAGAACATATGAAAGCATGAACTAAGGTAGTGAAGATGGAGGAGGAGACAGAGCGACGAATGACTCTGAGGCGTCTTAAGTGAAAATATGATGAGCGTGTCAGATTGGAAATATGCTCAGTAAAGGTAAGTGAGCTATCAAGTACTACACCCAGATCCCGCACACTTGAAGAGAAGGAAAACAATGGGAATTTTGCAGAGAGAAGAATAAGATCAAGCTTATGGAGCTGCTGAGGAGTACCTAACCAGATAAATTGAGTCTTTGAAGTATTAAGAGAAAGGCGATTAGAAGACATCCATGAGTGGAGATGATTAGTGAGAGATTCAATAAGCCCAACTAGAAGCAGCTGGGAAGAGGGGGGACCATGGACAAATGCCTGGACATCGTCAGCAAAGAGATGGCCAGCAGCACTACAGATCGGAAAAAGAGAAGAAATGTCAGCTGTGTAAAGAATAAATAGGAGAGGCCCAAGAACTGAACCTTGAGGAACACCCAGATTAACATGAACCCATTGGGTTCGAGAGTCACCAGATATAATCATTTGGGTTCTTTCAGAAAGGTACGACTGAAACCAAGATAATGGGAGGCCCTTAACACCATAGGAGGTCTCAAGACGCTTGAGAAGGATATCATGATCAACCATATCAAAGGCTGAAGAGACATCATAGAGAGCCAAAAGGGTGAGCTCAAACCTATCAACAGCAGAATAGATTTCAGATAATAGGAGAGCAGTCTCAGTGGAATGGTGGGCTCTAAAACCAGACTGATTTGGAGGAAGGAGACCAGATTGCTCAAGGTAGGGTAGAAACTGCAGAGAGACAAGACGTTCAAGTGTCTTAGAAAGAAAGGAGAGATTGGAGATAGGCCGATAATTTTGGCAGAGGTTGGTGTCAAGGTTAGGCTTTTTGAGGGAAGGAAAGACAAGGGCCCGTTTCTGTGAGGGAGGGATGCAACCTTCAGAGAGGGACCTATTAAACAGGTAGACCAAGAAGGGGCCAAGGTCATCCAAAATGTCATTAATAATAAATGGGGGTAAAGGATCTAGTTCACATGAGTTTAAATTTGCAGTAGCAAAAACTAGCCGAAGGTCCGATTCAGTGACAGGTCGAAAGTCATCGAAGGCTGTAGATGTAGAGGTAAATGTTGGAGGAGGTGCGTCAGCAGTTGAGGCACGAAGGCGATCTATCTTTGTTGATAGTGCATCAAGGAATTCATTTGCAGAGAATGCAGGTGTTTCAGTGGAGCGAGATGTCTTGCCAAGAAGTCCCGAGATCGACGACCACAGACGCCTGGGATTTTTGGCGTTGCGTGAAACCAGCTTTTCCCAATACATATATATATACATACATATATGTATATATATATACATTGTGGAATTTATTTTGGTTGAACGGTATATATATATATATTATATGACTTATTGTTTCAATATCCACAAAATTCATCACTCTGCAGTCTGCACCAGGTCCTGCATTTGCATAGCATTCTGAATGATCACTGGTTTAATTGCATATATGGGCTACATATATACACATCACCGATATCTTCACCTTCATTGAGCTTAATTGTCATCATAATTTTCAACCGTATACACGCCTTTAGTTATTGTAATCATCATTATCTTATCATTAAAGTTGCACCCTGCGAAATGTAAGCTTATAGTGATGAAATGCCGCACATGTAATTAAGCTACACTTGTGTATAAAACTGAGTGAAAACTACATGTATGTATAGCCTGTACTCAGAGTAATAATTATAATTATACTCATACAGCCAGCGTGTAGCACTCAATAATTTACTAATCATCTAGCGCTATAGCATTTAATTTGCTTCAATTCAATTCGTAACCGGCGCAAATAATATGTATGAAGCCAATCGTGATAATTATAGGCTGGTGATTTGCATGCGTACGTACAAATGCAAATACATCTCCAGCAATAGGAGATAGGTTCTCCACTGGCTCCCTCGCAAGCAGCGAATTGAATATAAGATCACGGCTCTGTGTATACAATGTCAACTCCGCCACTGGTTGCACTCTGCCAGTGCCAGTCCCAAGCCTGGATAAAGGAGGAGGGCGTCGCTAATGGTCTTTGTTACCACATAGTGACGTTAAACTGCAAATGCCGTATACAATGTCTATAGTCCGGCACTGCCTGCTAGGCCTCGCTCCTGCCTACTTTAGCGAGCGTTGTAGCGGCTGTAGCCCTATACTAATACTCTTAGTGGTCGTCACTTGCTCTCCCTCTTCGTTCGGCTGAGCTAAGTCTGCCTTTGTCCCTCTTGCTCGCCGGATGGGTTTTGCGTGAAATAGAGTACTTCAGAGTAGGCCTATACCTTATTAGAAGAATTGTCTACAATGTCTACAGTTTGACGGCAATGGCATTCTTTTTTCCGGCCGTTGTTCAGGCCACCAAGTATATAATATGGAGCCACCAAGACTATATTATAATATGAAACGCCGCCGTTAATGACAACAGTAAATAATCGGTCTCCTGGCTGCAGTTTGTGCTCCGTCTCGTGCAGGGTTACTCGCCCCACATCCATTCGAAAAAACAGTTGGCCCCGTCGGACGTACAGACCGACCTAACGACGTGTTATGTCACGCCGTCAAAGGGTTAACGTTGTTTGCTATCTGCACGAAGAACGCGCGTAGTCTCTGGAGGCATTTGAATTAAAGCTCAAGGTCTATATGCTTAACTCTTCACCTATGGAGGGTATGGAATATCCCATACCATTTATACCATGGTTGGTAAAGGAGGGTTAAAGAATTATATACGGTTACCATTAGCTGAACTCGTGCATTTATACAGCACCCTCTGATTCGGCCTCGGCTGCGCTACGGTGTCGTGCAAGTCGTCTTATTAGGCCCAGGGCTATTGTTATTGTTATTGCTGTTGCTGTTATTATTATTATGATCATTATTAATATTATTATTATCATTGTTATTATTATTTTAACTATTATTTTTTTATGCCTCGAGGTAAACATGATCCCTCGGGGACTTCAACTATAACTTTTCTTTCAGATGCTCGGACCCGCAATTCCACAAACGCGCTGTTCATACATGTTTGAAATGATGTTTCTGAAAATTTAATCTCTTAAGATTAATGAGAAAACCATAACTTTCAAGAAAAAAGCAGCGCATAAATTTTATGTATAGGACGAGTGTGCACCATTTTTGGATACATGGTTTTAGAAGTTGTAGCAGCTACATAGGTTTTCTATTAATATTTCCATTATTTCTGTCTTCAATAATACCATGTGTAGGCCTACTGTGTAGTTAAATAGCGTCAGTGTGATTGTAACTGGCTTCACAAGTGGAAACAATTTGCTGTGCGCGCTTCATGCAGGCCTATTGGGATGAGTGTAAAATCAACCAGAATTTTTTTAGGCAACTCTTAGAACTGTTGAGTTGTACTCATGGGCGGAGTTTGGTTTCCGTTCTTAGACTCGGAGGGGCTTAAGTTTTGTGTGGCTGAGACTCGGTCCAGAAAACGAGAACAATTTTCCCGGCCAAACAAGTTTATGACCTTTTTTTTAGTCCTCGGTCTCAACTCTCGGCGAAGTCTAACAATTTTCCCGGCCAAAAAGTTGATAACCCTTTTTTTTAGTCATTTCTATGTTTCGCGTGGGGGGGGCTAGGCCCGAGAAACGATACAATTTACACGGTAAAAAATTGACTCTGGGTCTTCTTGGGGCTTAGACCCCTCTCCTAGCCCCTGATAAACTCCGCCCATGGTTGTAAGCTTACTGACTGTACTGACAGGCTTCTATATAGCATAAATTTACTGCGAATAGACCTATATACTCAGAAATGCAACCATAATATTATGAGAGCTCACGAAAATGATAGCATGGATACAGATGTAATTATTATTGTATCCGAACTGATCAAAAGCCAGAGCGTTATTCCGACAAATACAAGCCCACAGTTGCGACATTTTATCGTAAATATACTCTGAACTTGAGGTTAACTTTTAGTTTTTACTGCTTACTATATTACACATTGAAGGCAGACAGAGAATGTCTCTGTCTGTCTGTCTGTCTGTCTGCCTGTCTGCCTGTCTGCCTATATGCCTATCTCTCCCTATGTATGTATATATATATGGCTTGATAAATAATGCAGTTGGGAGCTGTCGTTATATTATAGGAAATGCGCTTCTTTGTCTGAGGAATGTTCTTTCATGCAAGTGCCTCACGTGACGCGCTGTTGTTTCGGCCGACCATTTATCCTCGTATACCCTCTTTCGTTGTTTTTACTGCTGCCATTCCAGACACTGAACATCGTATACACATCATGCTTTGTTCCACCAGCGATACAAGATCATTTGTATGTTTTTCTACTGACGGTGGTGTCTGCATATTTCCACGAGCTTTCGTCTTTAAATAGGATCGCTTTCCGGCGTGTCTACATGTCTGAGACGCATTGTCTCTGCTCACCCCATCACCCCAGCAGCAATTACTCTTCAGCTTCCTCCGAGCATCTCCCTGCACATATATGTGTACGATCTTTTTCGTTCCAGTGCCCTGAAACGAAGTTGAAACAATTCTTCTCCATTATTACTTCACTGCATCGCTAAAAGGTTTTGCAAACAGCTGGACATCAATCACGATGATCAGACTATTAGAAGAACTCTTGCAGAAGAAAATATTGAGGTCTGGTGGACATGTTGCAAGAGCGTTTCTCTCTTTAATCTCTTTCTGTTCCGTCTTATCGGAGAGCTCTGTAGGAATTTGTGCGGCTGTAAAAGCACTTTTATGCAGTTGATGATCTTAGAAATGTTCCTTTGGGTTTATTGTATTGTATTGTTTCTGACCATTCATAGCGCCGGTGAATAAGCTGGTCTCCCTGACGTGACTTTTGTGGGCGCTGAGAAATTCTCGAAGATTTACATTGCATTACATTAGCCTACATTACATTAAAGCGATTCTCGCACCAAGACCCTTTCTGAAGTTAATGATCGTTAGAAATGTTCATTGTCATCCGAGTTGGAATAACGGGCCATCGATTTTGAACAATTATGTTGCCATACATGTGGGCCTATATTGAATTGAGAATGGAAATGAAAATACAAGTCCAACCGTTTGATCAATCGAGAAGATAATCGTTTGTGTTGTTGTCTGTTTGCAGTACTCTCATTCCAAAGGCAAACGCTTGGCTTCAGGAGAATCTCGACATCTACTTGATCAAATGTGAAACACTTGAAAAGAAGGTGACGGCTGTCGATGAGGTCACTGCCGACAACTGTATGTTCCTACCAAAGAATCACCATGCGATTTATGTCAAAGGCCTTAGGTAGGACATCTTCAAACCAAAGAATCACCATGCGATTTATGTCAAATGCCTATAGGTAGGACATCTTCAGACCAAAGAATCACCTTGCGATTTATGTCAAGGGCCTTAGATAGGACATCTTCAAACATCACCATGCGATTTATGTGAAAGGCCTTAGGTATAGGACATCTTCAAACCAAAGAATCACCATGCGATTTATGTCAAAGGCCTTAGGTAGGACATCTTCAAACCAAAGAATCACCTTGCGATTTATGTCAAGGGCCTTAGATAGGACATCTTCAAACATCACCATGCGATTTATGTGAAAGGCCTTAGGTAGGACATCTTCAAACCAAAGAATCACCATGCGATTTATGTCAAAGGCCTTAGGTAGGACATCTTCAAACCAAAGAATCACCATGTGATTTATGTCAAAGGCCTTAGGTAGGACAACTTCAAACATCACCATGCGATTTATGTCAAAGGCCTTAGGTAGGACATCTTCAAACATCACCATGCAATTTATGTCAAAGGCCTTAGGTAGGACATCTTCAAACCAAAGAATCACCATGCGATTTATGTCAAAGGCCTTAGGTAGGACAACTTCAAACATCACCATGCGATTTATGTCAAAGGCCTTAGGTAGGACATCTTCAAACATCTAGCCACTAAACCCATTCTGAATTAAAACGAGACACGAACTGCGAGAATAATACTGACAAAGCTATTAGCAGTAGGGGAAGTGGGGCAAGTTGACAGGGTTTTAGAGGGTTTTTTTACCCCTGATCATCTTTGATGATGCCAACAAAGTTGGGTTTTTCCCACAACGTATTGATTGGTAACACCTATATATACATCATGGCACAAAATCAGGCATAAAAATTTATTCTAAGTTTATCAAAAATGAACTTAGAAATTTTCTGAAAGTCAACCAACTTGCCCCGGTGCTGCATGGGATTTGCATGTTTCGATTGCTTCTGGTTGTGGCAGTGTTTGATTTGTGTTGTGTAGACTGTGTTTGATTTGTGTTGTGTAGACTGTGGTTTGTCCATGTGACCGGGGTGCGGAAGGTCGCCCTGGAGAGCATGGCACCGACGGAGGTCGGCTACATGAACGTGATACCCAAGTGTCTTGACTCCTCTGGCAAATACCCGATCTACGAAACTCTGCCGGAAACCTATGCAGCCATCAACGCATATCTCACAGAGACGCCACTCGAAGGTAAACACAAGCATGATCGTCCTCCAGGGCTGCGTCTATAATAATAGGATTGGAGGTTTCCGATTATTATGGTGTCACTCTTAGTCTACATTAGGGAGATGGTTGAATGGCAAAAACTTTGATACATATCAGAAGACGCGAGTTCGGTGCCTGCTCGCCCCAAAAGGTTGATTCAGCCTTCCTTTTGCAAAGCGGCGTTGATCAAAATTAATTAACAAATGAAGCCTTTCAGGCTGACATGATACTTAAATTTGACTCCTGTTAAACTTATTGTCATCTATACTGTAGGACTACTACATCATGTTACTTAACTGAGTGCTTGTCAGTTTGAATAAAGGAAGATTAGTATTGATATGATGTCAACTGTCATTATAATAGCAGGCATATCATTTGCAAGCAAAACAAAGCACACAAAACAAGAACCATCGCCACGGCGTGCCCAGTGGCCCCCGCACATACGTAGCGACAAATCACAGTACGTCACAGGATCAACGCTCAAAGTGCAGGGCGCTATATAAATGCCAAATTACATCAAACTACAGCAACTGCAGTCTGTAGCC
Organism: Lumbricus terrestris; assembly: GCA_949752735.1. NCBI lineage: Eukaryota > Metazoa > Annelida > Clitellata > Crassiclitellata > Lumbricidae > Lumbricus > Lumbricus terrestris. Next base: position 24,226,993 of record OX457043.1, on the reverse strand, counting down.
TATGCGGCGGATTCAGCAAAGAACGGTTTTTGTTCTGTTTCTAGGACGAATCGTAACCATAGAAACCGTCGCGCTGAAGCTGCCGAAGAAGCACTGGACGAGCCTTGAGATCAATCCGGATCAGACGTACTTCCCCGACGACTACCTCAGGCACATCCTCTATATCACACGCATCTACTTCCGGTACGGCGATCCAGAGACTGAGCTCATAGGTAGGAAGAAGAAGCATGGACGACGACGATGAGAAGGCTGCTGATGATGATGCTGATGATGCTGATTGATGATGATGATGATGATGATGATGATGATGATGATGATGATGATGATGATGATGATGATGATGATGATGGAGTTTGATGATGAATAATGATGATGGAGTTTGATGATGATGATGACCATTTTTGTGGCGTTCATTGTGATATTCTTTGTACTAGTGATAATGATGGAACTTTGGATGATGCTGGTATTATTGGTTGTGACTCATGCGGTGGCTAGTCGAGTGTTTATAATGCTGATGCTTTAATTGGACGGCGGTGCTTCTGATAGCAGTGAATCAACGAATAAAATCAATAAATCAATTTGCCTATTTAATTGATCTACCATGACCCAGACGCAACTAATTACATTTCGCTAATTGTGGCTGTAAAGATAGTACTTACACTGTAGATCGATAACCGACGTCAGCAGCAATTCAGCATGACCGGTTGTTACGGCGGTTATCAAATTGCGTTGATCACGATAACGTCAGCAATTATTTACATTGATCTTCATAATGATGGTGATGCCGTTGGTAGCTGGTATAGTGACAATATTGATGATGTTGTTGATGAAAATGCTGTTGACGAGAGAAGATGATGATGACATGGATGATGATGATGATGATGATGATGATGATGATTATGATGACATGGATGATGATGATGATGATGATGATGATGATGATGATGATGATGATGATGATGATGATGATGATGTTGATGATGATACTGATGATGATGATGATGATGATGATGATGATGATGATGATGATGATGATGATGATGATGATGATGATGATGATGATGATGAAGATGATGATACTGCTGCTGATGCCGTTGATGATGATTGATGATGATGATGATGATGATGATGAATAATGCTGATGATGATGATGATGCTTATGATGATGAAAAAGATGATGACATTGGTGCTTTACTCTTCAGGTGCCCAAGATTTCCTTCCAGACTTTGAGAGGACATCTCGTTGGTACAACGTCTATCGCATCTATCCGAAATATGGGCCACTGGTCTCAGCCATGCGAAAAGTTAAAGAATGGATGCACAATGCAAGAGTAAGCTTCTTTGATTGTTAGTTTGTTTGCATGTGCACTCGTTATAGCGCCCCTTCAAGCTCACTACTCAGAGGCGCTCCCGACTACAGCGCGGACACTGCATCTGAGTTTCAAGCCGAAGCGCCCAAGCAATTGCGAGTGAAGGACTTGCTCAAGGTCCCTACACGGCGACTTGAGGTGGATGCGAACAGCCCTCCGGCTGCAAGGCAAAGAACATACCCACTACACCACCGTACTCACATTTTTGGGGGGGCTGCAGTGCATAGTCACTAGAATTAATCTGGCATGTGATAGAGTGCATGAATAGGAGGCGTTTTATGAGTAGATCAACTGAATCAATTTTCCATTCTTTCCAAAAGAGATCTGGCTTAATTTTGATTTTACAAATTTTGAACACGACGTGAAAGTTGTAATTTTCTTTATTTTTCTAATTTGTTTACCCTTTCGCACTGTCATATGGGGGATAACCGCCACATTCAGGCACATACAAACTGTTTCTGTATGTATATGGCATGGGCGTAACTTTCTCTCAGATAGTGGTGGTGACTATTCCTCTACTCACTAAATTGTCCTTTCATTTTCTCTCCCCTCGCCTTCTGTTTTGATGCGATATAGTCCTATCTCTCTCCATCAAATACGAATTTAGTATATACTTTGTCCGCCACTTTCGATCACCCGCAAAGTCGAACTCAAACAGAAGGCTACTTGTTTAAGATTTTGATAATGTAGGCTACCCTTTTATAGAAACTCGAGTTCACAGCGTCAAGTCAAGACTTAAAAAAGCGAACGACGTGGTGCAAGTTTTAATAAAACCATGAATGAGGAAAGCCGAGGCATGGTCGCAAATCTATTTGGAACTGTGGGACGGGAAAGCTTACCCCCGAAGCTACAAGTGTTATACTTCCTTAATAAGTCGACTGTATGACCTACAGCCTATGTAGGGCATACTGAGGTCGGTTACTGTAGGTTAGTGACAACAATTTTTGTTTGTTTTCACTGCTGCGTATAGACTGCAAGAAACAATAGGCCTGCTCAAGTTATAATAGTGCTAAAAATAATTTTATGACAATCGCCATTCGCCAATATCAAAAAGAATCGAAGTTAAGGCCAGTGGTAAACTGAAAAATTCAGTCAAATCGTGAACAGTAAGATATAATTATGCTGGCCTATCAAGTACCAACTTTGATGCGATACAGTAAATTCTCTATTCTCCCTCTTCTCTATTTCTCTACATCTTAAATTTCCTCTCCTTTCCCTTGATGTAAAGACTGAATAGTGAATAGCCTAAGCGGAAGACAACTAAAAACTTTCATGAAAAAATATATTTTTGGCAGGACCAAAAAGTGGTGGTGACTATCACCACCACTTTTAAAAGTGGTGGTGACTCCATGGACACCACCGTCACAATAGAAAGTTACGCCTATGGTATATGGGTCTACCCTTGACGCGTGAAGGTATTTTTATTTTGTGCGGTTGAATAGAGAGTACCATTATGGTATTTCGATCGGATTACATTACACAACAGAGCTTATGCAATTATGCATAGGCATAAAATATTATAAATTAAATTGCGCTGTCTTTCGTTGAACTGATGCTTCATTTTGGAACAACAGAGTCCAGCACACAAGGATCTATCTTTGCTAGCCGCGTCCCTTGGTCCGTGCACAATAGATTCATGATCCACTGCCTTTGCGTCATTGGCATAGAGACGCCATATTGGTCACTTCCAACACCTACATACATGTAGACGAACCCGAACGGCATGTCCTGCCTCGGCATAATAACATTAATAAGGATTCTATATCGTTCGCCATATTAAGTAACAATCTCTTATGTTAGAAGACAATCGTTACCATTTATACGCTATTCTGCTTCAAAACAGTCATAAAATATCAACCTGTATCTTCTGTTTGAAAACATTCGTAACCATAGCTACGTGTGTTTCTCTGTTTTAAAACAATCGTGGTCTCATCTGCATAAAATTATACTCTTCTGTTTGAAAACAATCGGAATTATAGCTACGTATAATACTCTTCTGCTTGAAAACAATCGTAACCATGGTTTCGTAGGCTATAGGCCTACTCTTCTGATCGACAACAATCGTATCCACATCTACGTGAACCTTCTGTGTGAAATCAGGCTCCACCATATATACGTATTCATAGTCTACGTATAGGCCTACTCCTCTGTTTGAAAACAATCGTCACTATGTCTACGTAAACTTCTGTCGTTAAACAAACAATTAAGACCTTAATTATCTACGTATGCTCTTCTGATCGACAACAATCGTATCCACATCTACGTGAACCTTCTGTGTGAAATCAGGCTCCACCATATATACGTATTCATAGTCTACGTATAGGCCTACTCCTCTGTTTGAAAACAATCGTCACCATGTCTACGTAAACTTCTGTCGTTAAACAAACAATTAAGACCTTAATTATCTACGTATGCTCTTCTGTTTGATAACAATCGTATCTATAATCAACGTATACTTTTCTGTTTGTATACAATCGTAACCATAGCTGCGTATACTCTTCAGCTTGAAAACAATCATAACCATGGCTTCGTAGGCTATAGACCTACTCTTCTGTGTTTGACAACAATCGTATCCCCATCTACGAGAACCTTCTGTTTGAAAACAATCGTCACCATATCTACGTAAACTTCTGTTTGAAAACAATCACGACCTTATCTATCTTACGTATACTCTTCTGTTTCACAACAATCGTATCTATAATCAACTTTTCTGTTTGCAAAAAATCGTAACCATAACTACGTATACTCTTCTGTTTGTAAACAATCTTGACCATAGCTACGTGCATGCTACTCTTCTTATTGAACGCAATTGCAACCGTATCTTATGTTGGAAGATAATCGTTACCATATCTACTTGCATTCTTCTGTTTGAAAACAATCATAAAAACTACCAACCCATAAGTCGCTCCTATGTTTGAAGACGATCGCAACCATCATGATCATAGCTACGTATACTCTTTAAAACAATCTTGACCATAGTTACAATACTTGCTACTTACTACTTTGCATGAAAACAATCATTGCAGTTTCAACGCATTATAAGCTTAATATTATGCTCTTCTGCCATATCGACCGTATCGTAAACATGGGCGCCCGCAACTATTTCCGCACGAGCGGAAAACACAATGATCAAGATTAGATCCAAATATTTTGGCAAGAGCTTGCAACATGCAAGGCAGGTGATCAAGAAGATGGGTATCGTTCACATAGGTTTCTAGATGTGGAATTTCTCAGTTTGATTTTGTGTATCAATAGTATATATCATCAGCTTTCTGGTGCAAAGAAACTTGTAAAAAAAGAAAAGGCACTAGGACCTAGGTCAGAACTAGGCTAGATGTCAATCTTACTGGGAGGTAAAGTGTAACAACCAGAAAAGCCCTGGAAGCTGCCTCTTGCATCACTGCATCAGAGTGGAGCGTCCATGCCAGAACCTTCCTTAACAGATTATGATTTTCCATCTTTCTTAAATTCTTTCTCCATCTGCTTCTCCCATCCATGGGCGGAGAATTAGGGGTACAGGGGACGGCCCCCCCAATGGATGTGGTGGGGGGACGGTCCATGCATTTGTCCCACCTCCAAAGAAGGTCATCGAGGGTTTTTACAGAGAAAATTGAGTTTTCCCTAAACATTTCGGCCAGATGACTAAAAAAAGAAAGGTCGTCAGAAATTTTTGCCGGCAAAAGATGGAAAATTTCGTCCGCGACTCACCCATTTGTCCGCCCAAAATCTCGCGTCCTTCCTTCGGTCACTCGTTCGTCCTCCGCAAGTCTCCGCCCAAGTCTTCACCCATGTTCCCATCAACTATTTGTTCCAGTTAGTTAGATCACCATCAGGATTTTGAATAATAAAACAACAAAGTTGTAATGGAAGAGGGGGCTGGGTTATGAGGGATGGATTTGAATAATGTAGAGGCAACCGGACATTGTGTAGAGAATTTTTAATTTGTAGGTCCTATGGACATTATGTAGAGAACTTTTAATATGGATGAAACTGAACATTATGTTTAGAAGAAGTAAAGACGATTAACTGGATTAGATTGAACACTGTAGGCATGAGAATGAACATTATAAATATAGAATACCGACAACTAGAAACGTAAAGGACTCTAGGGTAATATAAATATTATATAGATATATACATAGAGACGCAGACTGGAAGACGCAGACTGACTCAGAGCAGGCAGATAGTAGTAGGCTACACTGCAGGCGGAAAGGCAATAGCAAGGGGACTGTGCAGAGCTAGCCTAGGGTAGAAGAAACGGAGGTATGAATTATGACCATAAAAGGAGTGAAGATGACCATATAAGGAGAGAAAAATGGATAGATAGAAAGGGGCTGAGGCAGGCAATGGAAGGAATGGATAAGTAGGGGACGAAAATATTGAGTCAGGGTTCACTCTGAGAAAGCAGCCGGAGGAAACGAACGGAAGGAGAAATCTACTCGAAAAGGGATTTACTCTTAGAAGGAGTTAGGGAGAGAATGATTCAGAAGAAGGAACTGCTCCTGAGGAAAAAGATTGAGAAAATAGATCAATGCGACTGAGAAGAAATCAGCACGTTAGGTCTACAATCTAGAAGTGTAGGAGTGAAGTGCAGGAATATAGTGTAGGAAACAGACTGAAGAAGACTTAACAACACGCTATGAAAACGATATTAATTATAAATAAAAACACTGTAAGATAATAAGCTACATATATAATACAAGAACGGAAAACTAACTGTCTTATTCTATACTCATCGAGTCGTCAAAAGAACCACGCTACCACATACCCGAGGAGACTGGAGGAGACTGAAAATCCCACCGCTATCACCATGTAATGTTTTAAAGATGATTGTCGTGCGCTTCTTATTAACTCCTGGCCAATCAACTAATTAAAACTATCCTTGGTGGCAGCGGTGTGGTTTTCAGTCTCCTCCAGTCTCCTCGGGTATGTGGTAGCGTGGTTCTTTTGACGACTCGATGAGTATAGAATAAGACAGTTAGTTTTCCGTTCTTGTATTATATATGTAGCTTATTATCTTACAGTGTTTTTATTTATAATTAATATCGTTTTCATAGCGTGTTGTTAAGTCTTCTTCAGTCTGTTTCCTACACTATATTCCTGCACTTCACTCCTACACTTCTAGATTGTAGACCTAACGTGCTGATTTCTTCTCAGTCGCATTGATCTATTTTCTCAATCTTTTTCCTCAGGAGCAGTTCCTTCTTCTGAATCATTCTCTCCCTAACTCCTTCTAAGAGTAAATCCCTTTTCGAGTAGATTTCTCCTTCCGTTCGTTTCCTCCGGCTGCTTTCTCAGAGTGAACCCTGACTCAATATTTTCGTCCCCTACTTATCCATTCCTTCCATTGCCTGCCTCAGCCCCTTTCTATCTATCCATTTTTCTCTCCTTATATGGTCATCTTCACTCCTTTTATGGTCATAATTCATACCTCCGTTTCTTCTACCCTAGGCTAGCTCTGCACAGTCCCCTTGCTATTGCCTTTCCGCCTGCAGTGTAGCCTACTACTATCTGCCTGCTCTGAGTCAGTCTGCGTCTTCCAGTCTGCGTCTCTATGTATATATCTATATAATATTTATATTACCCTAGAGTCCTTTACGTTTCTAGTTGTCGGTATTCTATATTTATAATGTTCATTCTCATGCCTACAGTGTTCAATCTAATCCAGTTAATCGTCTTTACTTCTTCTAAACATAATGTTCAGTTTCATCCATATTAAAAGTTCTCTACATAATGTCCATAGGACCTACAAATTAAAAATTCTCTACACAATGTCCGGTTGCCTCTACATTATTCAAATCCATCCCTCATAACCCAGCCCCCTCTTCCATTACAAAAGTATTAAGAAAGACAAGAAGTTTTATCACACACTGCTAAGCATATCGACGTTATAGTTATAGATCATTAATATTATTAATTGTATGCTGCGACTGTGTGTTTTGTTAAACTTTTAGCACATAGCTGTCACCAACATACAAACTCTGGAAGCCGTTTATCGAAAGCACCCAGGTAAATAACAATTGGTCTACTCTCTTTAAGGACTAAAATTTAAGCCATTGTTTTGCACCAAAACGCTGAGAATGTAGAGCCTACAATGCAATGAATTATCGTATACTCTCACCAAAAGGCAAAACCCGATGAACACGGAAGTTCAGTTGCTGTGTAAGTCAAAAAATTTCCTAGTCTTTGTACGTATTTGCAACCAATACGAGTAAAATGTCATGAGGACAGCTTTTATGAGCATTGTAAGAATGTACAGCATACTGTCTAAAATCTAAATCGTAGTCACATAGTCTCAAAGTGCACGCATATGTAAAGTACATACACACAATACATGTACATACATACATACATACATACATACATACATACATACATACATACATACATACATGCATACATGCATACATGCATACATGCATACATGCATACATACATACATACATACATACATACATACATACATACATACATACATACATACATACATACATACATACATACATACACACACACATACATACATACAAACAAACATACATACATACATACATACATACATACATACCAACATAATATGCAATGTATGAGAAGTTTGTGTATTGACAGCCAACGTTCATACGGGAGTGAATTTTGTGGAGAAGGTCGAAAGTTGTCCGATGATTCGGTTCGTTCGGGTGACGTACGTTCGGCCGACGGAGGAGACGGAAGAGTCCCACTCCATCTACACTCCACCTTCCGGGTTCAGCTACAAAACCTTTCTACCTGCGCCGGTCAAGGTCGGCATGTGCAGCGGGTCACCGGTCTACGAAAACCTCATGTCTACCTGCGAACGCTCAAAAATGTGGCTGAGATGCGTAGGTGAGAGACAGACGGATAAACAGGCAGACAGACAAACAGACAGATAGACAGACAGAGTCAAACGGACAAATAGACAGAGAGAATCAGACAGACAGACAGACAGAGAGACAGAGGACATTTAACAGTCTTTCAATCATGGTTATAAATAGTCCACACTTCTAACCGGTGTATAGATCACAATTTCGATATATCACATTACCACAAAAAACTTAAAATAATATGATCTGATTTTCTCACATGATTGTGAACGTCTAAAGAATTTACATTATATGTTCAGTAGCCTATAACAGCGCTTGCATACTTGCACTATCCTGAGAAGGCCATAGCAATAATCTGCAAGGAATCCTGAGGCTGCTGGTTAGTGGTCGTGATCCGCCATCTCAGAATTCCTTAAAACCAAAGTTACAAACACAATAATTATCGCTGTTGGGTATCTTAGATCAGTTGTTTCTGGTTGTAAGACATTCGTAAATGTTGTAGAGAGGAGAATAATAAGCGTTGAAACGTTTTACCACCCCCTCTATCGGGTCTGGCACCAGCAGGATGGCTGCGAGACGACCGTCATGCAGGGCGAATGGACGGCCGCCAATCGAAACGACAAACAGCACAAAAGCAGACGGAAGCTCGTACACGTCATTCGGTGAGAAACTAGCGCAACATCTGCCATCTGGTGCTCGGTGTGCATGCTTAATATTGTTTATCTTGCATATATATGTATATATATATATATATATATATATGTATATATATAATATGCATGTATGCATTGTATATACACACATATATATGTGTATGATGTGTGTATGTATATATATATATGATATATTATAATATATATATATGTCTGATTGAATGGTTCGGTATGCGAATCAGAGTTTGTATAATTGCTTGAATCAGTATGGGGAAAAATGGCACCAGGATTCTGTCGGAGAGAAAAAAAAATGGGAATTAGAAAGGGATCAGTAGGGTGTGTGATTCAGCATGGAAATCAATAATTATGTGCGTGATTATAATATATAAATATATATATATAATTATGCATATATGCATATGACAGAGGATCATGTCCGAGGGATAATGTCCGTTTGCCGATAATCAAAATGCTATTGTTAAAAAGGCTCCTGGCTATATTATGTATGTACAATTGTGCAAGTATATATATATACATATACTATGTAGTATTTGTTAATCATAATTTATGCAGGCAAGAAGCTGATCATTTGAATTTTACATCTCATGCATATTCCATTCAGGTAATGATTTTAAATGCTTTCAAAATCCTAATGGAATGGTATACAAGTTGATATTAGAGTCACATTTTTATGAGTGGTTGGCATTAGATATTTATCTGCACGAGCATAGACCTAAGAAGTTTTCGTCCAAATAATATATAATATGGCCTACTCTGCTTTTGGTGACTTGACTGTATACGGATGAGAACTTTGCAATCACGTCACAAAACTCAGCAAGATATTTTTACCACTTAAATCAACACAGGGACATAATATTCTAAAATGTAAGAGGCATGGCATGTTTCCATAGCCTACTGTAGAAACAGCGGTCGTTAATTATTGTCTATTTGTGGCAATTTAACGTAGGCTTTGATGGCCACGTATCAGTGAAAGAATAACTAAACCTAAAGCTGCAGTAGCCTAACTAAAACCGATAAATCTAAAACTTATAGACGTGCCAGCTTCTATTAACTAAAACTAAGGTTGAACCTACTAACACTTATCAAAACAACTTAAACTATAGCAATAACTGAAGCACCTAACTTAGGCTATTGTTTTCGAAACTGACATTCACTCAAACCAAAACAAATAATATTCTGGAACGACTAAAAAAGCACCATAGAAGGGGCCTATTGCGCCACAGATATTATTGTATTGGTGCGTACGCTGCTCAGATTTCTAATGGCTCGATTATTCGGTGAGGTGTTTCTAGCCAGCGGTTTTTAAAAAACCTTTATGGTCCTTTTTTGCTACAATGACATATTGATATTGCAATGATTTGCAAACCTTGTTTTACTTGCTTACAAAATATAATTTTTTGATTGACAGATTGAATGATTGATTGGTTATTTTATTTCTAGAGTATTCTTAGACGGTGATTACGCAGAGCCACCTCTCCATCTCCTGCCTCCGACTCCAATGGTCGAGGAAATCAACGACTGCAGGTGCATCATAATGTGACCGGATCATGAGACCTGATCACCAGACCATGTTACCTTAAATGGACGAGAGGAGGATGAAATCAAGGCCTGTGATGATGATGATGTGATCGCCCAGCAGCAGGCCAAAGACCAGAGGCAGTTCCATCGATCTTCGGAGCCTGGACGTCTTTCCTGGCTGCTCAAGCTGACCGGTGTTTGACTGAAAAGCCATTCTCTGCAATTGATTCCCTCGTGGTCTTTTACATCTCTGTAGCTGTAACTCTGCTTTTCCCAGGCAAGCTATATAGCCATTCGGTGATGTTTTGAGCTGAAAGCCATCGTAAAATCTTTGTGCTTCATTCCGAAAGATGACATGACTCCTTTTGACGTGTCAGTCGAGCTGCCCATCCTTGGACCTAAGGCTTTCTTCGCTGCTTTTCCTTGAAGAAAGCTGCCCTTCAATGTGTGAATTTATCTGCTTTGCCTTCTTAGTATAATTTGAAAGGTACAAATACAGGTGTTTCAAGCGTAGACTAGTATCTTTGGATGAAAGACATGATTGCAAGGTTGTATATCGTGAGTGTCTCCACTTATTGAATAATAACAGTGAAACGTGCAATAAAACAACTATGATCGTAGAAAATAACAATAACGATTTGTCAGCAGCACTGATTATAGGCTACTGAAGAGCATTACTTTGTGCGAGATCATCAGAGGCCTGTTGAGATTTAAGCAATACTGTTGGGATGAACGTTCTTTAATTAATGCAAACGTGTGATTAAGACTATTGTCGACTATACTACAACTGTTTATTGACTTTATTGTCTTCATCTTATTTTCATTGCATGGTTTATCAGTCCAGTCTGTACGATTATAGGCCTACACGTGAGATTAAAGCTGCTCATTTGGATTCTTGAAGAAAAGTTCAAATGAAAGCACAGACAATATTAAGGGAATAAGTTAGATTAGCCTATATGACTGAAATGACGGAATGATATACAGGGTGGGCCAAAAAAGACCCCCCAGGTTTTTTGCTAATATCTTGACCAAAACGGTGGCTTCACTAAAAGTGGTTTAACTTTTGCTCTGTTTGAAATATTTTATTGAAATCTGGCCATCATGTGTAAATATGAATTGTCTCTAAGCCTGTAAAATTTCATTTCAAAATTCTTACTTCTGGCCAGGATATGGGCAAAAAACGTATGGGGTATTTTTTTGGCCCACCCCGTATAATTGGACGTTGCGTATTTAGGAGTCGCGTAGGCCTACTAGCATAGTGACTTACCTCGCTCTAGATCTGATTGAGACTCAGCAAGAATTTTGCTTTTTACTTTGGTTAAACTGAGCACTTGAGAAATAATGACAACGACGACCATGTTGACTCGTATAATCGTGATAATGACGACAATGCCAACTATGGTTGTGACGAGTATGAGGCAATCTGTCTCGGTGATGTCAATTCTGCCCGGGGTTACAGGGACACAGAAAGCAAACGGATCGAAGGTCGAGAAAGTTCAAGTGCTATTAAAAACCTAAAACGGTTAGGTTTTTTTCTAATGTTACTTCCTTGACATTTTATTCAAATTATAAATAGGTCCAATTTTAATTACTGTTTAAGTTCATTCATTTAATTTCACTCTGAACCTAACATTTTGTACAATTTAGAAAATGATATACTTTCTGGGAGCAGTGACTTTGGTTCGAGTGCTTGTTTACCGCTTCGCACTGTCATTTTATGCTCACTGGCCTGGCAATTTTAAGCAACGCCCATTGCCAAATTTGTGCAGGCCCTTACTTGTGGATCACTGGAGGAAAATTTTGCCCAGATCTCATGACGCAACTGCAGTCTTGTCACAAACCTCAAAATAAGATTGGCATCACTGTTCGCACAAACGAGAGAATGTTGCAAATGTGCAGATCAATAATGATTATTTGCTCATGGGACGAATACGTTGTACAATGTACATTTAGCTGTTCCGGTCTTTCTTGTGCAGCTGTGTAATGCGCGTGTTTTTCTTACTAGCTTCATATGCTCCCGACGACTCATATTTTATTGCATGAAACCCACTTCGGGAGTACAGTAAAAGCTCAATAAAAATGACGATGATCTGACGCAAATCCATCGTGTCAAACTTTGTAGAGATTTCATGTAGCTAAACATTTTCTTTTTGTAAACAGTTTAGGTAGGATTTTCGAGTGTGTTGGATTTGCAATGCTGAGCATTAAGTAGCAAAAAACTTACTAGAAGTTAGTTGGTTCTTTTTAGCAACGAAATTTAGATATCCACACAATGCTTGCAAAGATTTCAGAGTATTATTTTAGTCATTCTAGTTGCTAAAATAGTTCTGCTATCTTTCCATACACCTGACGTTGTTATAATGACATTATTTTCATGAGAAAATTCCTAAAACACAAAAATTTATTTTAAATTTAATCCAGATTTAAAAAGCCAATACTGTAATGCTATCTACAATCTTAGTTTGATTAACGATAGTTTATGCAGCACTATAAGAAATCTTAATATAACCTTTTACAGTGCGTGAGCAACCTGTTATTTAGTGATTCCGTTGCAAAATAAAAACATGTTGATTTGTGTACTTGTTTTAATACATCTACGAGTAAATACCACATGATTAACCCTTTGATGACGAGCTGCGCGCGCTGGTTCCCAGTAATCTTAGTTCAAGCTCGTCGTCAAAAGGTTACACTTGTCTTATCAGCCACTGTGAAAATAGAGTGTTTTCTTTTGGTTTTCTTGGTTCCCCATAATTATGCTGACAGAATGTGGAGCAGCTTCGAGAGATTGTATACTCACCTGTAGAACACTGCGAAAGTAGTAAAATAGTACTGTTTTAATACGGATAATTTAGTCTATTTCCAACTAAGTATAGACCTATGCTTATTACTTGATCACCCCCAGAAAGCGTTCTCCCTACCTTACAGAAATTAATTATATTATTAGGCCCTACTTCTTATTATTTGTATCTTTACCTGTAGGTCTATGATTCATTTTCCATGTTAGCCTACCTCAGATCCCTCAGGAATTAGTAAATTATGCAAAGATCCAAAAACTATAATTATTACTATCATTATTATTATTACTATTGCTATCATTACCATTATTATCATTATCATTATTATTATTGAAAGGGCATAGAGTTAACGAAAGAGCCCGTGAAGGCCCAGTGTTAAAGCGCTGAATAAGAACTGAAAGTCTTTGGAAGAGGAAGGACGTCTCCCTTATTATTATTATTGTTATTATTACTATTACTAATGTTATTATTGTTATAATTATAATAATAATAATAATAATAATTTCATTTTTTTATTATTATTTTTATCACTATTATCATAATAAATAATAATAGGCCTAATAATAGTAATGATAACAATGACAATAATAATTAGTATTATTAAAATCATTATCATTCTCCAAAAAAATTTGTGAGACTTGCCCATCACAATTAAGGATTAAAAAATTTCAAATCAGCAAAATAATCAAGATATCGGAAAATTGCTACACAAATAAATTACAAACGGCGACTTTTGTCAAGTTATATAGGGAGCCGCAATCGTAATATCGAAATATCAAAAGTGTTACCCGAAAGCATGTCTTTTTTTGAAGGTCGTATCGTTGGCAGCAAAAATGTTTAGGATCAAATGAGTCATGGTCGTACATTACATTTATTTCTGTCAGAAAGCATGATTTTTGAATTGATTCAGATAGTTTGATTTTATTATGTGTCGTTCTATTACAAGCAACAGTTTATCTAGATTGGTTTTAGATTTGCCACTAGCAGCCTAGGTTTTTGTTTGTGTTGTGTTTATAGACCTAATTAAGCTTATAATGTTCAATAGGTTGAATGTATCGACATGATCTTTGAATTCTTAGAATGTATATAGGCCTCATTCTAAGTGAATATGTTCTTGCAGATGTTTTTCGACTTCATTTCAACGCATCTTCTATATCTATAAAGAAGAAAAGCATGTATGTAACTATAGTCCTATATTTGTAGTTAAAAATCTTCTGATCCACGCGACCGATTGTTCCCAAACTTTACAAAAATACTTTTTGGCACCCGAGAACAAACATCGCCATCCAAAAATCTTACCTTTTCCCGAGTTTGAAACATTTCGTTTTCTACCAGAAGACGCCATTTGCTTTCATCCATCACTTTCAACAAACCCATACATTAATGACGCCATCACTTCTTGACCTCATTTTTGACGATGACCTATCTTGGCCGCGAGTGGTATAATAGATACTGGTAATTAATATCATACCGTGTCGTATGTATCAGTATTTAAGACGCAATTTGTTTTCGCCGATCGATTTTCAACGAACCAATAGATTTTTAACTTCATTTTTCGCAGAGGGCAGATCTTATATATAGGCTAGCACGCGGTTTCGCAAAAAACTGACTAGCCTAAATATGGAGGGGAGGGAGCTGGGTTGGACCGAAAACCTAAATTTCACGGACAACGCCTGGCTGCCCTGGCACCCCAGGGTGGGGCCGGGTTGGGGCCGATTGAAGAAGGTGAGGTGAGAAGGGTGGCGTGTGAGCGGGGTCAGACGTGGCGGGGGACGAAAACCGAAATTTCCCGGGCAACGCCGGGTGATTCAGCTAGTAATAAACATACAAAGTCGAAAGCATTATAAATATAATTTATTCATGATGATGTCCTCCAATTAGTTTGCTTAACACATAGAAGAGTTTGTAATCGTAGAATTGTGTTGTCTGGCCTAGTCAAGTGAATTTTCACTTATTCTGAGTTCAACTTTTATAAGTAGGCTACATTAAAGGACACCGTAATAAAGTCAAAATTCCTGGTCTCCATAGAATCTGACGTAAACCCTGCAATTGTACATAACATTAGCAACAATATCAATCATGAAAAGAAAATGTCCAGCAGATTGGGGAAGGTTATAATCGTTCCAATACACAAGAAAAAATGACAAGAGGGAATGCAGCAACTGCAGTCGTTCATAAGTCGATCAGTTAAGTGCCCCCGTAAAGCATAGGCCCACACCACTGTGGCGGCGCCATGATTTCAGTTTTGGGGTGGCTGCATGAATCCTCGCGGAGGAAATTATCCATTTTCATCAGCCAAAATTTCCGACGACCTTTTTTTATAGCTATTTGGTCGAAATTACATGTACCTGGTACGGTAGGCCTATGTGTTTCATTTTTAGGGTCTTATCGTGGAAATAGTTAAGTTCAAGCCTACATGTAAAAAAACCGGATGTCCTTTTAAAGGGGGGTTTAGCTTCCGGATTGCCTTTTATAGGAGGGCTTCCCCCTAGTCCCTCTGGCGCCGCCACTGCCCACACGCGGATATATGAGGCAATAATTATGTGGCGGAGGTGAAGGCTATAATGAACAGGATTCACAACAGGAATTAAGAGGTTAATAGATCAACTCGTCACTATTCTGCATACCTGACAGAGAAGTAGTTTAATTCGAATCTGTATTGTGATCGAGTGCGTCACAGTGGGCCTAGTTTTATATTTTCAAACTGAACGTATTATTGTAGAATTGTATCATAATCAGAGCGATGCTGCGTTTAAACAGTCTCAGTTTTGTATTATGAAAATGAAATAATATGACAGAAGATCCGTACTGGTATCATAATCGAAATGACGCCACAATAGACCTAATTAATTTTCGTTTTCTCTGTGAACTTGTTTAATAGTAGAATTGCATCATAATCGAAGTGACGTCATAAAGTCTCCCGTTTTATATTCGCAAACTGAACATAATATATTGGTAAATCTGTGCAATAATCGAAGTGACGCCACAATAGGCCTCAATTGTTTATATTATCAAAATGCACTTCTATAATAGTACATTTGTATCATAATCAAAGTGACGTCGCAATAGGTCTTGTTTATATTCTCAAAATGCACTTCTATTATAGTAGCCTACATTTTGTATCATAATCGAGGTGACGTCACAATAGGCCTAGTTTCTTAATTATCGAAGTGAACTTATAATATAATAGTAAAATTGCATCATGATCGGAGTGACGTTACAATAAGCATAGGCCTAGTTTTGTATTCTCAAAATTAATGAAATTATATGATAGTAGATCTGTATCCTGATCGAGGTGACGTCACAATAGACCTAATTTCGTTTTATCAGTGATCTTTTTTAATTGTAGAATTGTATCATAGTCGAAGTGACGTCATAAAAGACCTCGTTTATATTCTCAAAATTAACATCTACAATTCTACATGCATAAAGGCCTATATTAGTAGATCTGTATATCATGCTCATTCAGGAGCGGATCCAAAGATCCGGCCATGTCCTTACCCCATTCAGAGATTTGCATAGTACGTGGCCTCTCCCCATCAGGTTTCTAGAAGCCGTAAATCAACGCAACGGGAACAGAAAGTTGAGAGAGAAAGTAGCACATGAGTAAAAATGCATCAGGTTTAAAAAAAAAGAAGTTGCCACTGGTTTTTATAAGTTTTTGGGCGAAAGACCAGAAAAAGTTTTTGGGCGGAAGACAGATTAATTTTTTTTCCCGCAGCGCTCTTGTAAACGGTTCAATATTGTGTGTACTTACTTACTTTCTTACTTGCTTGCTTACTTATGCGACAGAGAATTATATTGAGCTATGACATTTAATTATGTACAGTAGAAGAGCGGGGAACCATCTAACACGCGAGTGTAGTTCCGGTGTGTGAATATGTTTTCGTTTGTCGGGCCGCGATGTAAATAACTATTGAAATAACATTATCTCTTTTTTCCATGAGTATATCTGTAATTTCTTGCGTTAGTATTTTTCCTGAATGACATGACAAGTAGTTATGGTCGTCATTCCGTCAATATGGGCTACCGTCCTATGGGACTGCGTGGCGGTGAACGACGTGCACGACGTCGCGGATCCGGTGGAGACGAGTACTCGGATAACTCGACGGTGTACGTTTTGGACAATGAGGAAATATCCGAAGATGAAATTCGCAATGAAGATATCATCGAACTTTTGCCGAAAAATAGGTTTTCGCGGCCGACGAGACCGGAGGAAGATTCGTTGGTTACATGGGTTGAAATCTCGGTGAAAGAAGGAGACACGTTGACCAATATCGCCTTGAAATACAACTGTAAAGTAAGCAGTTGTCGTTTACCATGAATTCGCAAATTGTTTCAAAATAAAATGGTGTCATGAGCCTTCACTAATTCGTTTGAATCAGTAGGGCATTTGGTCTATTTTCTGGCAAATTTTTTATCAGCTGTTTGCTGGAGTATTTGTTCTTTGGCTTGGTAAACCATAGTCTACGTTGTTAAATTATTTGGCAAAACTCCGAACGGCGGTCCCAAATTAAAATGGCTGTGACTAGGGGACCGCCAGGCGGCTGTCGTATTTCAATTACTAGCGGACCGCCAGTCACGTGTAACCTGTCACATGACCCGAGTCCAGGCGGCCGTCTCATGCTGAATCTGCGAATGGCGGCCATGCCATAACGAATATTATTATCTAATTTGAAGTTCGATTTTTGAAGAAAAAGTTCTTGTAACTAACCCTACCCTATCCCTAACCCTAACCCTATCATGTATATGAAGATTGGTTACTTACTCTGTCCTTAAAACAAGAAAAAACAAGAAAACTTTTGTCCGACATAAAACAAGCAATCGATAACTGCCGCCATTATTCAAGAATGAAGACTCGTGACTCGGGTCATGTGACAGGTTACATGTGACTGGCGGTCCGCTAGTAATTGAAATACGACAGCCGCCTGGCGGTCCCCTAGTCACTTCGAATTAAAATTGCTGTTTTCCATGCTGTTTAGTGTGCAGGCCCACATTAATGTGGATGCTAAGGGTGCTGCAACACCCGGGACCACAGTTTTACTTTTGAGGGTGTCACGGCAACTGGTCTAACTACAAATCATCCCCAGACAATTCGTCTAACGACAACTGCTCTACAGACAACTGGTCCAGCGCTTGATAAATGGAAGCTGGATGAAAGTTTTTACAGGTGAAATGGAGGTGGGATTGCTGAAATAACATTGGAGAAATGGAATCTAAATGAAGGTTCTTTTACAGGTGGAATAGAAGCTGTATTGACGAAAATAACGCATGAGAAATAAAAGCTGGATGAAGGCATTTCTAGATCTGAAATATAAGCTGGATTGATGAAAAAACCACTTAAGTAATGGAAGCTGGATGAGGGTATCTTTATATCTGAAATAGAAGCTGGATTAACGAAAATAACGATTGAGAAATAGAAGGTATTTTTAGATCTGAACATCCACACACAGACTATTGAGGGATTTTGGATGCATGCCAAGCGCAAGTTGCGTTACCAAAGTGGAACAAGTCATGGTCTTTTCTCAAGTTACTTGTCTGCTTTCCAGTGGCGCTTTAGTCGGATCTTTTCGGAAAGTACCTCAAGTTGTTGTGTGGCAATTACAACATTTGATGATATAGACTATATATTTTAATTTGGGACCACCGTTCGGAGTTTTGCCATTATTTTATATTGGCAAATCAAAATTGAAGCTTGATTAATGAAAATAATTGTTTTCCTAAATGGATGTTGGATTGATGATTCTAATTCTTTTCTTAAATAGAGGCTGGATTAATGGAAATAATTGTTGGCATAAATAGAAGCTGATGAAACGAGGTCTTTGCTTCCGTAGAAGATGGATCGATGAAATTTTTCCTGAATAGAAGTGGGATTTATGGGAGTGATTCTTGCACTATATTTACAGAAGTTGGATTGATGAAAAAACTCTTCGTTTTAAATAGAAGTTTGATGACAACAATGGTTGGTTGTTCATGTTTATTCTTGTCTGCCGACGGTTTGCTTTTCTGGTATACAATCATTATTTGCAAAGACACATTTGCTGTTAATGAGGTTTGATAGCATTGATGTGAGTGTCAAATTATGCCTTTGAGAGGTCAATAGAAGGTCTTTTAATGAAAATGTTTAGTTACTGAATTGCTCTGTGCTCATACAAAGATTTTTGATGGACTTGCATGTTTCATAATGAACAGTTTGTGATTCAGGTAGCAGACTTAAAGCGCTTGAACAAATTCATCAACGACCAGGACTTCTACGGCCGTAAAAGGATCCGTGTTCCTGTAATACGGCATGGAGTCTTGGAGGAACGAATTCAGATAGAGGACAAAGAATCTGCTCACCAAGGTATATAAGTTAAGTTATATAAGTTAAGCTGGGAGTTCCCCAAGGCTCTGTCTTGGGTCCTCTGCTCTTTATTCTATATACGGCTGACATCCCCTCTCTTTTCCCACTCTCTGGAACAGCCGGTCATCTCTTTGCAGATGATGTGCAAGCATATGTCCATGGGTCTCCTTCATCCCAGCTACTTTTAGTTGAACGCATCCAGTCTCTCTCACAATCCCTACACTCCTGGATGTCATCAAATCGTCTCTCTCTTAATGCCTCCAAAACACAGTTTATTTGGTTCGGCACACCTCACAGCTTTTGAAAATTGATTTTGTTCTCCTCTCTGAATTATTTCCTCACTATACCTTTTCCTCAACTGTTCGTGATCTGGGTGTTACTCTAGATAGTTCCCTTTCATTTAAAGACCATATATCTAATCTTACACGCTCCTCATATTTTCATTTAAGGCGTCTAAGGGCAGTTCGGCGTTCTGTTTCGCTTTCTGTTTTTACCACTTTGGTCCATGCTTTCATTTGCTCCAGAATTGACTACTGTAATTCTCTTCTAATTGGTCTTCCCAAGGTTAGACTCTCACCTTTGCAGTCGGTCCTTAATGCGGCCGCCAGATTAATTGCACGCCTTCCACGCTACTCTCATATCTCTACTTTTATGTTTGAGCAGCTCCATTGGCTTCCTCTAACTGCGCGCATTCAGTTCAAAATTCTCATTTTGGTCTCTAAAGCACAACGGGGTCTTGCTCCAAAATATCTAACCAATGGAATTCGCAGGCCAGTTTCAGCCTCCTCGCATCGTCCACTCCGCTCTTTAAACAGATTTGAACTTCTAGTACCTCCTACTAGAACGGCTATGGCTCAGTCCCGTTCCTTTACATCAATTGGCCCCTCTCTTTGGAATACGCTCTCTCCTTCTACTCGATCTCAACTTCTGACAGGTAATCCCTCCTCCTCATTTTCTTTTCTTAAAACCTATTTTTTTTTCTCGTGGTCTTGCGCACTGGGAGCGCCTCTGAACGGTTCACCCTAGTAGAGGCGCTTTATAAATGTTTGTATACAATACAATATATAACATTATCTTCACTAAAAACAAAGTCATCATTGGCTATTATTATTATTAATTATTTAGGATATTTTATATAGCGTCTCTTCAAGGTAGACTACCCAGAAGCGCTCCCTTCCCAACCACGGTTAGATGGGACAGTTTTGAGATTTTTAAAGAGCGGAGTAGAGTGACCCGTAGGCAATAAATGCAGTGTTACAGAGATGCCATTCCAAGTTGTAGGACCAGCGACCGAGAAAGAGTGGTGCTGTCAAATAGCAAGCCACATGACTAGCCAAACTCCATTTGAACGTTTTCAGGTGTAAGACTTGTCCACTGTTTCCGCTTGGGATGGCTCGGTTGATTAGTTCAAATTCTTGGACACTTTGGAAGAGTCTTTATTCTGTGTGTTATGACGGGTCTTACTCATCTTGGTTTAATGACCCACTTGTCTCAATGCACATGAGTCTTCAAGACTCCGTGTTCTAAAGCACTTGGCATTAGTGTAGCCTTCTAACTTCGTTTTTCTCTTGTTTACTTCTATCAATGCTGTAGAATGTAGATGTTGTAAAGTGATATTAGATTTTCAAGATTCCAAAGTGCAAGTGATCTCCAGTCTTTTTTGGGCATTTGTTTCAGATGATGTGACTGTTACGGCCAATGATATTTTAGTTCTTAGATTAATTTTACTTCTAGTTCTTGTTCACTTCTGTTGACGTGATTTTACTTCTACTTCTAGTTCTCGAATAATTTTACTTGTAGTTCTTATTCTCTTCTGCCTGAAGCAATTTTACTTCTACTTCGACTTCTACTCAAACAATTTCACTTCTTCCTCCAGTTAGAGTTTAGACTTAGTTTTACTTTTCCATGCACTCATCAGTTTTTCTCGTTCGTAGGATATGCCAATTTAGCCTATATTCACGACTTAGGCCTATAGCTTTCTGCATGACAACACATTCGGGTGGTGCTTTAGAAGCTTGGAATTTAAGGCTATATAGTATAAAGCTTCAATTTAGTGGGGGCCTTCTAGGGATTAAAACTCCATGCTTTGGACCAGCAGAACATCACGTAGGATGCGGGATAGATTCCCGCCTTCATTCAAAAGGTCCACTCAGTTTATCATTTGCTAGAACGTGTGATAATTTACTAGTCTGGATATATGAATACAAAGAACTAAACATCCCAAAATGCAATATTGTAGGCCTAATGTGATGTTAATGAATCAGAATATGATAATTGTTGGATTATTCACGCAGTTTTTTAACAGGATTTTACGCAACTAAATAAAGGTTAAAGACAAAGCATGCATATCAACGAAAAAATTTGTAACTGTAAACTCTAAGGTTTATTTTTTTAGCTCAGGTCAAACAAAGTGGTCCATTTTCTTCTTGGCCCTCAAAATATGTTGCTACATAAATTCTTCAATCTGGCTAATATATTTCACCATGAATTTTCAGGTCCTGGCCAGGGTACAGGGATTTCTCTTGGTTGCACTCTCTCTCGAAGTGCAATCCTAGGCGCTTCTCTACACCAGACACGACCACTCTCCTTTTCATAGCCAGCCACAGCAAGATAGAGTTTCACTTGCTAGCGGACTGTCTCTGTTCAGGGCACGGACATTTACCCCCTGGACAAACCCCTGACAAAAACCTCCTGGTAGAACATATTGCGTGTAAGTGGTATTACTATAAAACGGTGGTCCTAAGTACGCAAGTTAGATTGATGAAAAGATTTCTCGCTAAATAGAAGCTGGATTGATTCAAAATAATTTTTATTTAAATGGAAGCTGGATTGAAGAAAATGTTCTTGCTTAAATTGGAGCTGGATTGATGAAAATATTCTTGCTTAAATTTGAGATGGATTGATGAAAATTGTTATTTAAATAGAAGTTGAATGAAAATTGTTATTTAAATAGAAGTTGAATGAAATGAATTTTTGCCTAAATGGAAGCTGGATTGATGACAAGCATTCATGCTGTCCTAAATTACACCAACAGGTATTAGCTTCATATCGGAGTGACTGAAGGACACTAAGAAGCTATAAGTTGCCATGGACTACTCTTACGGACAACCCTTTTAACTCAACGCAGCGCTCGTGAATAAGCCGGTGCCCCGCGCTTGGCTTTCTAGTGGCTCTTTTGAAATGAGGAGATTACGATTACGAAGTTCATGCCTGAATGACAGCGATGACAGGTGTTTAGACAGGTGTTTACCGGTATGACACTAACTAGTTGACACAGAACCCCAACTGGATAATTAGCCCAGGTTTGAGCAAATCATATCTACAGAAAGAGGCTATGCGCAGCAAAGGGGGGAATTGTCCGGGGGGGTGGGTTAATGTCCTAGGCTAAATCAGAGGGAATTGTCTGTGTTTTTTTGTCGGGGGGGGTTTCCAGGGCACGACAAACGGGGGGGGAATGTCATGCACTCCTCTGTTCAGCCTCACCTGTCTGACCCTTGTCTCTCCCTATTCACTGGCCAATAATATCTTACCTGTTAAACTCCAGTGGTCACCCAGCCGGTCGGCACTGGCTTCCTCAGATGACAGCCCTGCATTGCCCCAATTTGCACATGAATGGTCTCTAACCCCAAACCGGCTTTGCCTAGTTTAGAGCCATAATTATGACCATGGGTAATGTGGTATATGCAGGTAAAACGTGTTCTGTGAGTAATCTGCTTCCTCACAATGCTAAATCATGGCCCATAAAAATTAGAACTCTCTTCATTTTCGTTCTAAAAAATTTATACTTATTCTTATTCACTTCTGACGGTCTTAATTCCACTTTTTATTCTATTCTCGTTCTTAAAAATAATTTTGATTCTACTTCTACTGAACAAAAATACAATTTAATTATTATTCTACTTCTTATTCTCGAAAATATCACTGGTTACGACCTGCCATTGTAGCCGTGCTGAAAGTGCTACATTTTTTAAAATTATCAACAGTTTTAAACTGTCCCTGGTCAAGAAATGCTTCTTTTATCTAAATGTAGTGCCATATTAAGTCCTGTTAAATTTTATGTGCATGGAAAGCAAAGCCTTAAATTTGTATATAACTTCCTTCCTTTTAACACAGTTCCTGATATATAGCATATCGAGGAACATGCATCCAAAATAATTTCAGTTTTATGAAGTACAGTGCATGCGCACTCACTGATGTTGAAGCAGACATGGCTTGACTTTCCATATTCACATTTAATAACAGTAACTGGTTGTAGCATAAGTTTTTGTTCTTGAGGAATTGCAAATATCTCGGGTAGAACAATAAATCTTTAACAGAATATTAATAAAAATAACAATAAAAAATATTTTAACAATGGTAATGACAAAAGGATGATTTTATATTTCAATTTTTTAATTAGTTTATTGATCCCATGAAACAGGGCAACTTAAATTCACAATAATAAAACACAATGCACAAATGTAATCTTTTTGTTGATCTGTTGTTAAACAGCCCTTCTTCACCAAATTATGTTAATTATTCACTGCCATAATTGTATCATAATTGTATGTTTGTTTGTTGTTTTGGCTGAGAAAAAAATAAAATAAAATAAAATAAATTAGAGCAGCTGAGGTTGATGAACACTGTGTACAAGATGCCTGCCAACCTTTGCATAATTACAGTCTTTCTTAAATTTCAGAATCTGCTGAACATTGTACCGAATCAAATGAGCGCCACCTTCTCGACGTAGAGTCAGCTGAGTCTCAAGGACTGCAGGCTCAAGAGCTGCTTCTTCGCTATGATCAAGACATTCAGACAGCCACCATGAGTTCAGCAACTCGCGACGACTCGAGCACGGGGACCGTACCGCGCCCAACTATCGGCCGCCAGATCAGCAAAACGATAAGCTGGAGAACAGTGCTGACCTTTTTTGTAATGTTTTGCGTCGTCGTTCCTTTACTCGGCGGGGTTTACGTTATTCTGAAATATTTCCAGGTGATTAAGTGAATTAATTGTGTATAATATAATTTGTAATGATTTGTAACTCGGTATTTTGCTGCTGATGTTCTCGGGTTTCGTTGTGTGTCAATGTGGACCGTAAATAAAATTTGTTGGCTGACTGATCGAGGAAGATAATAAGGATTGGGATCGAGAATTGGGATTAAGGATCAGGATTGGGATCAAGGATCAGGATTGGGTGGTTATTTGCTGTTTAGCAACACCGTTTTGCAATCTCTAGAGGTTAATAAGTGTCGCTTTTCTCCTGGCTTTCAACTGGCACTGCTAGAGTATGCTTAGGTGGTGCAGTTGATCAGGATTACGATTTGTGGCACATTTATATTCAGCATCCTTTTGTCAAATAAAGCTTATTCTTGGGTTTCACAATATCAGCAATGATTGACATTTGAAACATTAATGACCTTTGAGGTAGCAGGCTTGTACTAGGGATGCTGATGATCAAACTGTTGAGATAATTAAAGGCCATATGTTTTTAGTATTCAATGGCTGTAACTGCTTTAATTTTCTCAATTACTGACCTCTAACCCTAGTACCGTAATAATTATAATTTGGTTCCAAATAAATAATAGACTTACTTTAGTTGTTTTCACGCCAAGTGCATAAGTGACCAACTTGTTTATTCAATTCCTTCAAAATGTTGTACTTTACCAGCCATGCACGCTGCTGGTTTGAAGAAAGTTTGAATCAAAGACTATGCAGATCTTGAGATCGTATATTGTCCAAGTTCAAATCAAAAGCTATTGCTTTTGCAGTACTTTGTACGGCTTCATCTGAACTTAAGTTGAAGAACAGATTTAATCAAAGTTGTTTCAACTGGACTTGAGACAACTCAAACGAAATTCCCAAACATTTGAGGCTGGATTTGCAATAGTGTCACTGACACAGACCGGATTC
Organism: Lumbricus terrestris; assembly: GCA_949752735.1. Classification (NCBI taxonomy): domain Eukaryota; kingdom Metazoa; phylum Annelida; class Clitellata; order Crassiclitellata; family Lumbricidae; genus Lumbricus; species Lumbricus terrestris. Next base: position 24,201,563 of record OX457043.1, on the reverse strand, counting down.
AAGTTCGTAAAATAATTGATTTTGGAACTAGTAAGGAGCTTTCCTTTATCGAGCAACCATGTTATTATTTATGTTACCTCAACAGTTTTAGGGAATGGAGTTTTATGATTAGGACTTTGATCATTGAGGCACATTCATGCCATGTCTTTGTTAGTGTTTCTACGGGTAATGATCGCTGATAGGAACAGTGGTGGTGCCAGCTATTCAATTTCAGCAGGTCGCTTCAAGTTAATGGGAGTTATTCAGTATCTGTCGAAGAAAGTAGATGTAAAGAAGACATTAAGATTTTTTTCCTGGGTCATCATAGGGCTGGTCAGGAGTAGAATGAGCAGACCAAGTGACTTGCCACGACCTATGTTGACGCAACCACTGGCGAAGAATAATCAGAAGCCGACAGAAAAACTGGTTGAGCCACATAATGAGGATGACTGCCGCCTAAGAAACCTAATTGAGGGAAGAATGGTGTGTTAGAAGACAAGAGGAAGACCGAGGATGATGTTGCTTGTTATAGTAAGTTGGAGAGAATTGGGCAGCATGGCGAATGGCGCCATAGGACGTACGAACCTGCCTACGAAGACAGGGATGCTCGATTGTTGTTGCCTTACTGTAAAAGAATCTGATTATTATTGGTCTATTTTACAGCGGTTGTGGCTGATGTATGGATATATAATACATGTATATGCTTTCGTCAAATTTTGGTATCTCGAAGTGATTTGTTACTGACACTGCAAATATATTATCCCACTGTCGATTACATCTGTTGGTCAAATCTATTTGTTTGCATAATGTTGATTTAGATTTAATTTTCTTTGAAGAAATGTTGCGAGCAATGCCACAGTACAAGAAGTACTTTGTCCAAACTGATTGCAGAATATAGGTGAATTTTACAGTACTGCGTATTGCTTCTGATCTTGCATACACGGATCGCTGAAGTGTAAAGAAAGGTTTTCTTCAGGGAATTGTAAATTACGGTATCCAAATTGTTTTTTGAGATTGCGATCATGCGTGCGATGCTTTAATTGCGGTTGTACGTTGTGGGTGTTCAGTTTATTTACAGTGTTGATTAACAGTGCGAACCCTTCCAATGAAACTGAGTTATGTAGGGGATTTTGTGTGTCACATCAGAACACTACGTAGAATATTTCTTTGAGAGAGTCTTTCGAGCGCATAATGAAGAGATGTCCGGCATAGAATGGCTAGTCGAAACTCGTGTCTGGCTCATGTTCTACTGTTTAGGAAACACGTAATGGTTTTCTGTACGCTCAGCTTTACCGATCTACACTTGCATGCATTATTAGGCTGTGTTGAGTGTATAGGGGAAAGCATATTGTTTCTGCATTCTACTGCTGCACCAATATCATACCTGTATTTTCCATATGCCTTTGTTTAGTAAACATACAAGGTACTGAAGTGAAGTTGTAGTTTGATTAACCACTTGTCCATGAAATGGTGTGTTTGCATTGCCAAATATAAAGCTCCACTTACCGATATTTAAATGTGTATGCGTATATATGTATGTACAATATTTGTATGTGTGTATACATAATATATTGCATGTATATATAAAATTGTATATATATATCATATGTAATAACCTTAATGAAAAACGAAAATAAACAGGCTGGTGCACCATAGCACGCTTCTTCTCTTCTCAGGAATGCCAAATAAGTTAGTTAGTAATAATAATAATTATTGCACAATTATTGTTTCAATCTGAATAGAGGCTGGTGCTTTAATGTTTGGAAATTTTGTTGGTTTATGCTTTTGTAAAGTACCCTGAGATGATGCTGCTGTTGTCATGATTAGGAAAATTTGATCAAATTCCTTTGGCTAGAGTATTGATCTTATTAAGTATCTCGATGATTTGGTAAGTTGGAGCTCTATTTTCGATGACACTCCCATTTTTTGCATAATGTCTGTTCATTTCATTCAAGATTTCCTTTGTTGTGTTTGCTGAAAAGTTGATCACGCCAGAAATTGTTGAGCACAAATGTTTATCTAGACATTCTATGACTAAAGTGTTTCACTGCGGGAATTCTTTTGCTGAAATATCTTTTTGTAAATGTATTTAAAATTATATTGCAATTGTATTACATAACTTTCAACGATAGTTGTATGTAGGCTACTTGTATTGAAATTAATATAAAAAAATTCAGTTTATTGATGAGTGTCAATTAAAAACAGCATGCAATTCATCTAGGTACATAGCCACACTCCTTGCTTTGCACATTAAGAACTATCTCTAGATATATGCTTGAAGCCTTGCACTGGTTTCCTATCACTGTGCATCCACTGCAAGATCATCTCTCTCTGGTCTCCAAATAGCAACTAGGAAATGCCCCTCAGTCTCTATGAGAAAGGTGTTACACTCATCTCACTTACTGCGTTCTGCTGGTCATCTTGATGCTTTTGTTCCCTGGACTAGGGCTGAACTCGCTCAACATCGAGCATTTGTGGGGCGCGGTGGTGTAGTGGTGGCGTTGTTGCCTTGAAGCCAGAAGGTTCGAGGTTCGAATCCACTTCAAATTGCCGCATAGGAACCTTGGGCACGTTCTTCACTCGCAATTGCTCAGCGCTTCGGCATGAAATTCCGATGCAGTGTCCGCTCTGCAGTCGGGAGCGCCTCTGAGTAGGGTGCTTGAAGGGGCGCTATAACAAGTGTGCATACAAACAATTTACTGTGGTTGGTCCCTGTAATTGGAATGAACTTCCCCCACCCACTTAGGGCTAAACTAATGACTGGGTTTTTTTCTTTCACAGCTCTCATTCTTTAACGGCATTTCTTCCCTGAGTTTCTGCGTTTCATAGTTGTTCTGTGAGGGACGCTATATAAAAACTGTAGATAGATATATTCTATGAATAAAAAAATAATGAATGCTATGGTATCCACGTTTCTAAAGTACTCAGGTCCTCAACTCCGGCAGGTCTTCCTGACCCAACACATGCTTTACAGATTGAGTCATAATTGAACAAAATATGCTGGCTAGGTTTTGTGAGCTGTAAACACGTGGACTTTGTAGCTAATTTTCGTGAGCCTTATCATATAAGGAATTTGGGATGATAACCAGCTGACCTAGAAATGAAACTTCAGTTGTCTGTCTTCTCAGACTTTGTGTGTTGTCTTCTGTGATGTTTAACTTTGTTGTACGAATTGAGTGTTTTCCAGTTCAGTTTAGTTGTACAATGTGGTGTAAACTTAATTATCAGTTGTTAGTTCTATTTAGCACCTGTATCTGAAGTAAAGGAATATTGTATTCATGACTTCTACAATGCAATTGTTATTGATTACGCCCTTCTTACAAAGCTCAGAAATGCATTTGAACTCTTGCACAGATCCAAAAATTCGATCTCATTTAGCTTCCGTGTCACCATAAGTGTGACATTACATCGCTGACAGTTCAGAATATTAGTTCAGAATATTAGTTTCCAATATTCGTCATTCATTCATTCATTTATTCTATGAACTTGTATAGCGAACCTTCAAGGAAGCTACTCAGAAGCACTCCCAGTCTAGCCACGTCGAAAGAAAACAGTCTTGCGAGATTTATGAAACAAAGTTTGATTGGTCAGATGTAATAAACGCAGCGTTGAAGGATGGAGGTCATTCCAGATTGAAAGCCATTCAACCGAGAAGGCTCGACATTGCTTGGCAGAATGAGTGTATTTACTATTTACTAGTATTTAGTAATTCTCCTTGCTTTCCTTTCATTCTATATGCATTATATATGATTATTCAACAATGATAGGCCTATATAAATAAATACTATTATACATATAATAAACATATAATGCCAAATAATTTATAATGTGCCTAAGCGAAAAAATCTTGAACAAAAACGTGTTACAGGAAAGTCTACTCATAATAAATCTTAAACAAATGAGTCATAAATTTTTTTTCAAGAGCGATTTAATTAAGTTGGGCTGCGCGGATAGTGCAAATGCACGGTTTAAAAATTTTCAAACTGAACGTGTGATAGGGAATGTAATCCCGGGGCATTCTGTCAATCCCGGGATTACGGGATTAAAAATAAGTCAATCCCGGGATACCGGGATCCCGGGATTGGTCCATTTCGACCAAAAATTTTCACTGCCTATTTCCTTAGTGATTTAATGCTGTTGTATATTAAAGAGAATCATAAAAGCCTAATAAAGTTGTGGAGTTGTGTCATTGGCTTGATACTGATAATAGAAGATATGCAAATGTTCAATGTTCGTCTTAATCGTCCATAATGAACACCTATTAACGGCAAAACGATCGCAAAAACATAAAGCATCAATCGTAGAGTCTCCAAGCCGTGACCGTATCTTAGTGCACAGAAATCCTGCCACTGAAAACGTCCGTTTCGTCTCAACTGACGTAGGCGGGATTGACAGTACACCTAAGTAATTATACGAAAGTGCCAAAAAGTGGCTTCGTATGTCTGTTGATTCAAAAACTAGCCTACAAGTGGTCTCCATCAAGTCCTCAGTCGGAGTGTTTGCACTTGAGAATACGCGTTCAATTAAATTAATATTTTAGATATGAACTAGGGTGACTGGTAAAAAGGTCCTAAGTCTCCTAACCGAGTGTATAGGCTTTGGCCTACTTGACCTAATGCTACGCAGTAGCCTAATTTTGGCCACAGAATGATTTGACCAACAGAGCGGAAAAGTTTAACCAGAGGCTTATACGGTATACCTTAGGCGTATGGAGACACACCTTGTGAAATTAGCCCTATAGTTGGTGATCCCAACGCCTAGGCCCTAAGCCTGTTCACTCTCCTTTCTTTTCTATATCAAGACGTTTAACCTGCAGACTAGCTAGGCCTATATACACCGAGCTGCAGCTAAGCCCGATTGGTTCTGCTCCTAAGAAACGAGCACAGCCTGCATAGGCATATAATACATATGCCCTATAATACTAAGTAAATTATAAACTAATTACAGAAGCACAATGTTTTTTTTAAAATAATCTATTTAAAGTATTACGTTTCTAGCGGCATAACTGACACCTTGCTCGCTGCCCATTGTTCTCTTTCAAAATACTCACAGACACCACTTTTGGAAGAGGCATACTAAATCTATCAGATATTTTACCTAAAATGAGTTTGGAGTCTTTTCAACAATTCTATATAATATGATTGACTTCGTGGAAGACGTCGATCGTATAGCAGTGGGTCAAATTGGTACACTTATGGAATAGGCTACGCTGTTTACTTCAACCTTGATTTCGAAATGGAGCAGCAGCTGCCGATTACTCAAAGCAGAGCCATTAGGCAGTGACCGGCTGGCAGCAGCAGAGTTAATTGATTAATTATGATACAACGGCCCGGATTCAGGTCTGAGGGCAACAGATGATCAACGCACTTAGATGCTGGCACGGACTGACTGACCCAAGACCTCTGCACAATGAACCGAAGCAGCGGGAAGTTAGCAGCAGGGTTCCACCTCTGTATGTTACTATGTATGTATACGTCTTTATCTGTCTCTGTACGCCAGCCTCTGCCTGTCGAATTGACGCCTTCCGAGCATTGACCAGGAAAGAATTTAGAGCTAAATAAAGTAATTTCAACGGAAAAACTGTAGTCCCGGACGCACGGGATTTCATCTTTGCCAATCCCGGGATTTCGGGATTGAAAAAAGTCCGGGATTATCGGGATCCCGAGATTCGAGATCCCGGGATTACATTCCCTAACGTGTGACAACAAAGTCACTTTGAGATGAAAATTGTTACACAGTAGGCTAGTCCTCGTCTGAATTGAAAAGATGAACATGGTTTGAATGGCAATTGTGTCATAATCTGCGAACTATTGCAGTCGTCATTTACTCAGGGTGAGAATTGCCGGGGTTTGGACCGTTTGGGGGTTTCAGCCCCCCAGTCTTTCTTATAGCCCCATGCAGTCTTTTTTCACACCCCAATTCCAAGTGGATAATAGTGCAACCCCAAGTTATTTTTCCACAATTCTCACTGCATTTACTCATTGTTATTGTTATTATTACTAAACTATCCTTTATAACGAGCCTAAGCAATAAAATCTTGCACAAAAAGCGTGACAGGAAAGTCCACGCGTGATGAATCTTAAATCTTCTATACCTTTTTCAATAAAAAAATATTATGCTCTACAGTTTAAATTGCACAATGGTTGGTGCACATGTCTAATAAAGACTATATTTTACTTACTTAATAAAACTTCGTTTGGCAAAAGAAGCTTTATTATGCGAATGTTGTATAACTTTGCATAAAATGTTTTCTATTAGTTAATTATTTCCTCTGTAAGCTACTGTGCGTTTGCTGGTGGTATATTAAATAATATTCTTACTTACTTACTTTGTTTATCTGATCAAATGACACGTTGGTCTATTGCCAAAATGCGATAGAAACACTGACGCCACAAATATCGTAATTTAATTGACGTCACAATACATCGGTTTCATCGACGTCACAGGGGGTTGAACTATTGACGTCATAACGGAAATGATACAGTTAGGCCTATCTCAAAAGTTGTGAATAACTTACATGATTATTAATGTATATTCGTTTAATTCCTAGTTATTTGCTAGTTATTAGTTGTCACTTGTCAGTCACGGATTACATGCGATTTGTTGAGCATTTGACCGAGATTCTGGCTTCAATATGACGAGATTTATTGTTAAGGTAAAGCATTTCAATTTGTCCTCCGGCCGTAACCTAGCTCTTTCCACTGCAACGAGATCCATTAATTAGACCTATAGGTTATAATTAATTAATTAATTAATCTTCGTTTAATGGGACAAATCAGGGTGACACACCGCACCCAGTTACATGTCAATACACTTTAAAAGTAAACAACAAAATAATGTGATGATAACAATGTCATTAATGGGTGTCAAAGAGAACCCTCGGAATAAAGTTTCTAACATCTTTAACTGGCAAAACAAAAGGATGTGGTCTAGGTCGCAAGTTATATGTGATTTTAGCAAGAGGTGGAAAAAGGTTCCTCAGGACATGATTGACATTTAGCATTATATTGCGAAGCAGCCCAGCATCAGCTCCAGCAACTAATTTCTCAATGTTCGGGAACATCGTGGAAAGGAATCCCAGTCGTCGCATCCGGTTGAACATTCGTTCTAGTTTAGTTCTGTCGTTGCTAATGGTGAACCCCCACCAGGCTGGGGCAGCATAGAGGATCCTCGCGACAGAAGTGGCTCGAGCTACTTCGTGGAGAGCGTCAGAGGGCAGTCCATGGGCTCTAAGCATTCTCAGTGCATAGAGTGATCTAGAACATCCCCTCAGCAGCTCAGAAACATGTTCTGTAGCTCGAAGATTGTCTTGGATGGTAACGCCCAGGATTCGTATTGATGTCACCCTGTCAACGTTGTTGATCCTGTCAGGTGGCGACTTAATTTTTCGTCTACTTATCAGCATTTCTCGCGACTTTCCTGAATTAAGACGCAAGTTATTCTGTGCTGCCCAAAGTTCAACATGATTCAGTTCTTCTTGTATGGTATTTCTCATTCTTGCGCCTACGAGTAGGTATGTATCATCAGCGTATTTTAACATCCTATTCTCTGGATGACGTGGATGGAGATCAGATGCCCCAACAAGGTAAGAGGATGGGCCAACACCTGAGCCCTGCACCACACTAGCATTTATTGGACGCGGTGATGAGGTTTTTCCGTCAAATCTGGTTGCATGTTGTCTGTTAGATAGAAAGTTAACCAGCCAGTTGAATATATTGTCAGGGATATCCAGTTGGGATAGCTTACATGTTAAGGTGGAGTGCCGAATGGAATCAAAGGCTTTGGAAAAATCTAATGAGATAAGTGTAACGTAGTCGTTGGTTATGAGCATGTCGGTTATGTGGTGAAGGATTGCTATTAACGCTGCTGTTGTGGACCCGGTTGGCCGAAAGGCATACTGGTCCTCCAACTGTTGTGCCATTGGAGGTTTGATAAATTCAGGATATAGATAGGTATGAACCACCTCTCTCTCAATCATTCTTGACAGCACCGGTGTTATGGAGATCGGTCTGAAGTCGACAGGAGCTTTCGGCTGATCTATCTTAGCAACAGGAAGGATAATTGCTGTCTTCCATTGAGAAGGTACGTGTGACGCGGTTAAGGATTGATTGATGAGGTTGGCAAGAACAGCGGAGAAGACAGGCGCCGCAAGTCTAAGGTACCATGCTGGCAGCCCATCCGCCCCTTCGGCTGTGTTATGTAGATGGTCCAATGAGTAGAAAATCCTCTGCTCAGTAATGAAAAGTGTGTCGCGTTGCACTGTTAGCCGCCGTTGGGGTTCCTTGTATTTGTCATCAGTAGATATGTTTGCGTAATGTTGATTAAAGTCCTCTTCTGTTATGTTGCTCTTTGGTTGTTCATTTGGTTTACTCCCAGTAACCTCCCCTACTCTACGCCACAGTTCCTTAGGGCCATCCTGGGGGTCAATGCCCCGAAGGTGCGCTTTGGTTTTCTTCTCAATGAGCTTTCCTATACGTGAAGCTAGAGTTGAAGCTTCTTCAATTCTCCCTGTCCTCATGAGTCGGTTTTTCTTTCGAAGAAGGTTTTTAATGACAGGCGTGATGAAAGTTGGGTCAGAAGTGGTCATAGTGATGGTACGTATTGGGTAAACCGTGTCGAGCATCCTCCGAGCATCCTCATAAAACATGTCCCACGCCTTCTGCGGGTCTGTGATGTTGTTGGCGGCTGATAGGTCTACGTCCTGAAGAAGACGCAAGAGTGAGGCGTGCTGTTGAGGCGTTCTTTTACGGAAAGAGACCTTCGTCGGGTTTTTGTGACGAGCAATCACTGCATGGCTTCCTGTGGCAATGATAGCTTTATGGTCGGTCTTGATAGCAGATGTAATGACCTTGACCAGCTGGTAACTATTCTCAGAGATGAACATCCGGTCCAGAGTATTTTGGCCTCTTGTAGGTGGATGGATTATAGGCATGAGTCCTGTTCGTTCAACAACGTCTGCCTCTTGCAATCGGTTGAAGTCACCCGCCAAGACCAACAGTGCCTTCGGATCAGTCTGCATGAGCCAGTCTACTGTATTCTCCAATTATAGGTTATACTTCCGGTGTCACGAAATAGAGTATACTCCGTATTAATTGTATCCCCCAAATTAAAAAAGTCGAAAAAACCGCTACCGCGTGTATTTTTTTTGCAAATTAATTTTCATCTGCTTTGTTTCGAACAATGACACTAGCAGGTGTGTTTATTCCTACTAGATAATTTGTTTTGCTCTGTTTTTAGAGCACTTAAAACATTTAAAACACTTAAGAACACTCAGAGTCACTAAATAAATTCGAGTTGCCTTTATCTGAGCATTGCTTAGGACAATTAAAACAATTTGAGTCACTTTAAATTTTGATTACAGCATAAATTATTTTATTATGCGCATTTTTCAAAAAAGGGGATAGAATGGTTTATCCCCGTATAGTATAGACCGGTTAATTCCATCCGGGGGGGATAGATTAATTCATCCCCCCCGGATAGCTTTCAGGGGGGATACTCCGTTTCGTGTCACCGGCAAAGAGCTCACAATATTTCACTTCCCTTTAAAGACTCGATTAACTTTAGGCCCATTCCAAGGATGTTATTTTAAAACATGTAGGCCTATACAATCTCTGATCAACCATAAATAATAGGTTATGCCTAAGTAGCCATTACCCTATACCAAGTACTGTCAATTGTGCTGATGTAGCCTAAACTAACAGCGCTCTGCCTGTTTTTTTAGAATTAAACGAATAGGCTATATAGGCCTACATATAATAAGTCGACGCGATGACTATTGTAGGAGTCAATTGGACCTTCTGTTGCTCCATGCAATAAACCGCCTCTCTTGTATTTTCATGTCTGTTTGAGCTGTTTTCGTTTTTCTTTTGCGATGTCCTTTCTGCTTCCGAAATATACATAATACATACATACATACATACATACATACATACATACATACATACATATATATATATATGTATATATGTGTGTGTGTGCACGCGCTCACCCATGGTATATATATACATAATATTATAATATTATAATATTATAATATTAATAAACTGGCCTATATAGTTAGCTACACCGGTAAGCGCGCGCTGCATTCGTCTGTTGGTTGCAACGGACTGCGGTTCAAGCCCCGGGCTGGGAGTTGACATTCAGAGATATAGATATCTCGGGCTAGCACGTGTTGGACGCAGGGGCGCAAGCTCCTGCGGAGCGACCTTGGGCAAGTTGCTTACCCATCATTGTCTGTGGGGAAGGCAACGGGAAACTACCTCACTCATTTCATTCCCAGGGGCGTAAAGCCAATGAACCTGCCTTCGGGCAGAGCACCATCATCATCATCATCATCATATATATAGATTCTAAATATACAAATATATAATTTATATATATTCACCCACATATATAAATGTAGGCTACACATGTACACCTATACATTTATATATATATATATATATATATGTCCTGGGTATGACGTTAAACTGCAGCCGCGTCCTGGGTATGACGTTAAACTGCAGCCGGCAGGTCCTGGGCATGACGTGAATCTGCATCCGGCTATGGGTTAGCCTAAAACAACCCCCTGCTCCTGCAGGGTATGGGACGAGGTGGTTAGGCGGTATGTTCGCGAACCTACCTCAAGCCGCTGCGTAGCGACCTTGGACAAGTTGCTCACCCATAATTGTCTCAGAGGAAGGCAATGGCAAACCACCTCTGTATCCTGCCAAGAAAACCATCATGGCGAGAGGCGAAAGTCGCTTGTCATGATGGTCGCTAGGGCTCTACGAGCCGAAAGCACTAACTAACTAACTAATATATATATATCAGTATGCATATACAAATTATACATGTACATTATACATATATTATATATGTGTGTGTGTGAACAAAATACAATACATAATATTATAGAGGCTATCATATATGTGTGTGCGCTCATTCTTATATGAGCATTGAGCATACATGTATGAGTATATAGTCTATATTCCGTAATACATAAAATACATGATAGGCCTACAAGCCCCACATGTAATATATATGTAGCCTAATATTATATAGAGAGCGATACAGACAAACAACCAGACAGAGACAGAGAGAGCACACTGCATAAACAAACGGGAGGATGTCGAGGATGGTCTGATCGAGAGTATATATTATATAGGGCGAGTAGAAGAGATTGCCAATTGTTCTGGATGTTGCGTGGAATTCAATCCTTGATTGGCAATTGTATCGTAATCTGCGAACAATTGCAGTCATTTGCTCAAGTTAAGATGGCTTTCCGAGAAAATAACTTCTAAATTGACTTACGCTCGTAGGCAGCTGTAAGAGCAAGAAGTCCTGGTACGTCGGCGAAGCCTATATTATAGGCCCATAAATTTACATGAACGTATAGCTCTCGATGCTTGAATGCAAATGATTCTTCTTTAAAAAAAGGTCCTGGTATTCTCATTCGGCAGACTACCCTTTGCTCGCGTGTTGTGAAGATGACTGTGGCATATAAACAGTGCTTAATCTAGACGTCTCCTTGGTGGGGGGGAATCCCAATAACGTTTTGAAATATGGATTTTATATAATGATATTATTATTATGATCCTAAAAAAATTCAGGAGCAAAATCCAAGTAACTGTTAAGCCTGCCTGGCCTACCACAACGACGTGACTATGCTATAATAGGTATTTGAATGTGAACTTTTTCATTTCTTAAAAATGTTATTATTTGGCATATGGAATAAATAAACCACTTTAATTTTACAATTTTCAATTTTAACGTCATTCACACAGGCCTAATAACTATATGACGATTTACGAAGTGTCGCCTAATTTGGTTGCAAGTCTGGGTGCGTCGTGAGCCATAAAATGGTTAAGGACTTCTTTTTACAACATAACGGGCGCCTACATTATTTCAGGCTGTCTGCTCAGTTAGCGTAGCCTAGTTAAGATTTGTGTAGGCCTACAGTGGCGGCGCCAGGATTTCAGCGGCAAAATTTTCCATTTTCGCCACCAAAATTTCTGACGACCTTTTTTTTTTAGTCGTCAGCTGAAAATCTTGGATGTTTCAATGTAAAAAAATTAGGATGGCCCTTTTTAGGGGGGCTGAGCCTCTTGTAGGGGGCTTAGCCCCCCCAGCCCCCCTAGCGCCGCCACTGTAGGCCTATTCTGGGATCTCCGTTCTTGTGAATTGTTTAAACTGCGTAATTGTGCACTGTAACCGGTTGCGGTCTGTCAATCGGATGGTTGAATAAAGAGAATAATAATAATAATTATTATAGGTCTACAACTCTACATATTATGTCCTGTTCGTGCGTTTGAATGCGCATACGTTCACCTCTATCCGTCCACGTGTGAATTTCCCTGTAAGATTCCTTCCAAAAATGTGAAAACTGATCAGTAAGCTGATCTCGGCGTCCAATATATTAGCGTGTGTAAATATAATTACCGTGTGCTGGCAGTTCCTTATTTAAGAGGATCCGACCTGTCACCCACCGTACGTACGTGTGGCTTAATTATCTGTCGGTCGTTAAAAGTAAGTATTCATCTGCAGAAGTCTGCAGTTCCATTCCATATTATGACTTGCTTTCGTTGGTTACATACGTGGAGTCGCAGAGCATCGGGTGTCGACTCTGTGATGTTACGGCCGTCGTCGCGAGTTTCCCAGATCGACGTAGGCCTACGTGTTCTGAATGCTCCACCAAAGACAAGGGCGGATCGGTACAGAAATTTTTGAAGTGGGGGGCAAAATTTTTGGTCTTCTTGGTGGGACAGGGGAAAATTTTCGTCTTATCCGCCGCCGAAAAAACTGACGACCTTTTTTTCTTTTTTCTTTAGTCATTCGTCCAATTTTCCAGACAAAAGGCACCATTTCAACCGCCGAAAAAATTACGACCTTTTTCTTTTAGTCGTCAGTCATCGTAGTCGAGAGTAATGGTAACTCAAACGAGGGGGGGCCACGTCCCATGCGATTTTGTAAGGGGGGCTGATGTCCTGCTTTTATTTTCCCCCATTTATTTAATGGCTTGTTGAAACCAAATGGGGGCCACGTCCCATGCAATTTTTAAATGGGGGGATGGCCGGATTGGCCCCCTGGATCCGCCCCTGTCCAAAGATACATAGGGCCGGTATACAATACCGATGTCTGCAGGCAATGACGTTTGTTTGCTTGCGTCAGTTTCATCGAGCAAACTCAAAGTTAAATTGTGCAGCTTCGTGGTGTCACCTCTGCAGCCGTATTAGAATGTTATTGTGGGGAAAAAATGGGGTTAGACTATGATACACGTGGATACACGTGGAGTGGAGTGTGTGAAAGGAAGACGTGTCACTTCAATATGGGGTCATAAGAATTACTCGGGGGTTGAACCCTCAACTCCCTCCGGCAATACTCACCCTGCCCTGCAGACAGCACCAGATTTGGGGTCATTAAAAGATTTTGGCTGGAAGCTATATTGGACAATGCACACGATTCATGATTTGGTTGAGCTGTGATGTTTGGTTGACCTGTGATGTTGTCAATGACTTGTTCAGACGAGATAAAGAGAGACGATAATTATGTGTTAAACCCCTACTTGATTGCTAAGTTACGGGCTAAGGCTGAACTGCCTAGAGCCGCTAAGCAGTTCAGAGAACCAGATAAACTTGTACTCCTATGCACAGCACAAATTTGTGTCAGCCTATAATATGCAGACTGTGCGTGCGTGTGTGTTGTGTGTGTTGTGTGTGTGTGTGTGTGTGTGTGTGTGTGTGTGTGTGTTGTGTGTGTTGTGTGTGTGTGTGTTATTGCGCGTGTGCGGCTATTATAATTATGTGCACGGTTTACGATGTTTATCAGTTTCAGTTCGAGATGAAGAACTGTGCGCCGAATTAGTTCTGATTAATTTTCCGTCGACTCTGATCTTTGTCCTGATGTGACGTCAGACGAGCAACGACGACGACGATGACGATGACGACGATGCATCGTCACATAATTTAGGCTCCTCCTTCCTTTCGCAAAGGGGGTCAAGTCTATATATGGAAAGAACGTCATCCATCAAACTCTGTCCGATCGTTCTGACAAATTGACGTCGGGCAAGTTCGACGACAGGGTCAGTCCAAGGTCAACCCTTTCCATCCATCCTTACATCCATTTCCGTATCCCTCTACATTGATCGATGCACTCCATGTCATCCGTTTCGTCTTCATTCGTCTGCTGCGTTAGACCAGTTCCAGAGTCATGAATCGTCGCCTGACCCTGTCTGACCCTGACTCATTAGTATGCGCGGCGGTCGACGTCTTGTTTCGTCTTCTTTCTTCCGCTTCCGGTTCATTCTCCTCGTGTGAATGAGTTGGGATTATCAGATCCCATCGTCGTGCGGACGAATGCGCTCGCTTTTAAGAGCTGCCGTTGCTTATTATTAATCTCTCTCTGTCTTCAGCTTCTTGTGAATTGCTTTCGATTGCTTGCTCGGTCTGACCAATTCTATCTCTTAGCGCATATTTTATTTAGAACAAATGCCGCAGAAAAATGAGCCTCATTACACCGATGAACTAGACACATTAATATTATAAATGTCCGAATGCATGAATTATTAAACCAACTCCATTCTGGTCGTTCCAATAATAATGGATATAAGACAAAGTTATTAAGCAAAATAATCTTTATTAGCGCAAGACAAGTATCGCGGTGTGCAGCCAGTGGCGTAGACAAGGGGGAGTTACGGAAAAACTTTTAAAAGGTTATTTATCCATTTAAATAGGAAAAACAATTGTTTGTACTAACAGTTGTTTATCTTACTTTATTCCTTTGTTACTTTATTCCCTTTCTATTTGCAGTAATAGCGTCGATTAATAATTAGGCCTAATAATTATAGTAGGCCTATAGTTTCAGTTTAACGACACTGAGTAGGCCTAATAACAAAAATCGTTAGCGTCGGCCCCTCCTCCTTCACCCAGGCTTTGGACTGGCGCGTACAGAGTACAAGCAGCTTCTTCGATCGTTTAATAGCTAGAGCATCTCTTTATATAGCCAACATCTAACATGGAGCAACGTCTTAAAGATTGCTCGGTGTGACATACGATAACAACGGGAGAACGCAGCTTCAAAGCTCTTCGTGTACCTAATATAACAGCGGGAGAAAGCGTTTCAGTGCGTGCGCAGAAGTCCGTGTTTCTATCTTTAAAACATTGCTCCGTGTTCGACTTTATCCAGGCATATACCTCTTTGATCCGTTGTAATCGGAGGGTCCATTACGACCAGAGGCTTAAGTGCGGGACTTTGAAGACGCGTTCTCCCGTTGTTATCGTACTTCACACCGGGCTATCTTTAACACGCTGTTCGGCTGTTCTATGGTCGGGACTATTTTTGGTGACTTTGACGGAATTCGGTCGCTGACTATTTTGATTGGCGGAGGGAGCTATTTTGACGGGTCACCTGTACTCATATCGGGGATTTTTTCAGTCGAGTTGGCCTGGAACATGGAAGTTGCCATGCTAGCATGGCAATTATTTTGCTTGATTGATATCACCTAACAAGACTTAATTGACTATGAGTGCAGCCGTCCGTCATAACAGAAGACGAGCTACGCTTCTCTGACCCTTTTTCAAAACTGCTTATTAAGAGTGACATCTTGCGGAGTGGACAGACTTCGTGTCGCTTTGTGAATAAGCCGTTTCACCATGTCATGCACGCATGCGCAGTGGGTCACTACAATAGATACCCGAAAAACCATCATCCATGTTTATTTTTAGCCAACCAATCACAGCGTGGCATAGATCATCACTAAGGATAACAAAAATAACGCAAAAATTCTAAAAACGCGGTCCCGTATTCTGCAATTACGCCACTAGCTTTTCCTTCTTTTTACACTGCATAATTCTTAATCCGCGCTTTCGGCGCATTTTTTAAAGTATCTACATTCCAACGTTTGAAATCATCTAAACCTCCGAGTTTGATACAACAACAAACGATACTTCCGTTTCCTGTATCAGTGTAGAATTAGGTCACTGAGATGGTGAACCCGCTTATATAATAGCATCAGCTTCTACTGAATTAGTAAGCTTATACATGCAGCTTGTTAATTCTATCCGCAGGAAGGTCTCTGCTGACGATTCTGTTCTGTTCTCACGAATTTGTCGCTCTCGTGATTTTAAACGTGATTTTAATCAATAGGTAAAGAAATCAGAAACTTATTTTGTTGTAACAGTCTTAACAGAATGCCATTATCAACATAGTAGGCTATAGCCTAAAGATTTCTTGAAGAAACTTTTTAAAAATCGATGTAACATCGGAAACATAGAGGATGATAAATTAATCTATGAAAGTTGTCAAAGCTACGACCATTAAAAATAGTACCGGTAACATAATGAGAAGTAAGTAAAAAGAATAGCCTGAATGGGCCTATGGTAATATATTGTATTTCTCTTAAACTACATTATTTCCTTTATGCTCAAAATTTTAAGTAGGGGTGCTGGTCGTGCATGTGCTAATGATTGTAGTAGTAGGTAGAGTAGTGGTAATACAGAGTAGTAGTAGTAGAAGTCATGAGCGGATCCAGGGGCCAATCCGGCCATGCCCCCACCTATTTCAAAAGTGCTAGGCCGTGGCCCCCATTTGGTTTCAACAAGCATTAAATAAATGCAGCGGGAAAGAAAAATAGGGTACATAACTGATGACGAAAAGGGTCATCAGATTTTTCTGGCAAAGATCACCGAAAAATGAACATTTTGGCCCCCTTCCAGCATTTCTGTATCCGCCCCTGGTAGTAGTAGTAATAGTAGTAATAGTAGCAGGCAGTAGTAATAGCAGGAGCAGTAGTAGTAGTGGTAGCAATGGTAGTGATTTAGTGGTAGCTTAGTTGTTGTTGTTGTCGTCGTCGTCGCTTCGGTAATAATAACAACGACGACAGAAATAACAGTGAAACTGGATTCCCAGTTGTTACATGTCTTTGTCATCAGTGTGTCGATTTGTATGTATTGCTTTTTCTGTGCTAAGGAATTGGATCGTTTCTTTGAATCATTTCCCCCGTGAGGCTCTAAGTATAAGGCACCGTCCACCGTCCGATCGCGCAACCTATGTATATTATGTGCCATAGGTCGTTCGTAAATAAGTCGTCCATCTGAGGGGTTGGGGGTTGAGGGGGGTTGGTCAGGTGGTCGGTCGGTCAACTGAGTTGTTCGTCCGTCGCGTGCGCCATTGACCGGACAAAGACCGAGTCCGACAAAGGACTCAGTGGACGAAGACGACGACGACGACGACGTTCCTTTATTCTCTGCTTATGCTTCGGGTGTACGCGTGTTGTTGTTTCGAGATGTCGACCGATGATTCTCGCGAAAATGAATACGCGAAAGAGAAACGGAGGAGTCGGGGGATGAGGAGGACGTGGAAGGAAGATGGGAGGCAGAGTGGAATGGGGAGGAGGAACAAAAAAAGTTAACGGAGATGGAAGGTGAGGAAAATAGTGGATGGTGGAGGATCAAGAGAAACGACCTGAAGGAGGAGGGTTGAAAGAAGAAACTGGAGGTGGAGTCTATGGATAAGTAAGAGTTATGGATGGAAAATGAGGAAATTCAACAACAGTTAAATACGAGATGGCAAAGAAAGAATGAGAACAATTAAGGAGACTGAAGAATGAAAGATTTACGAAGGAGGATCGAGAAAAGGGTTAGGTGAATTGAAAGAGGAATAAAGAAAGTTGCCACAAATAGTAGAAGTAAGAAGAGAGAAGAAGGCATAGACAGAGAGAAAGACAGAGAGAGACATACAGACTGAGAGACAGAGAGACAGAAAGAGAGAGAGATAGACAGAGAGAGAGAGAGACAGAAAGACAAAGAGAGAGAGAGACAGAGAGACAGAGAGAGACAGAAAGAAAGAGAAAGAGACAGAGAGAGACAGAAAGATAGATAGATAGATAGATAGATAGATAGATAGATAGAGAGAGAGAGAGAGAGAGAGAGAGAGAGAGAGAGAGAGAGAGAGAGAGAGAGAGAGAGGGGGGGAGGGGAGGGGAAGGGGGAGGGGGAGGGGGAGCGAGAGCGAGAGCGAGAGCGAGAGGGAGAGGGAGAGGGAGAGGGAGAGACAGGGAGAGACAGGGAGAGACAGGGAGAGAGCGTCGACATGAATGAAAGCGTCTGACCATTCCTCTCTCTCGCAGTAGCGGCGCTAAGGGGTCTGGGGGGGTTAAGCCCCCCTACAAGAGGCTCAGCCCCCCTAAAAAAAGGGCCATCCGAATTTTTTACATTGAAATATCCACGATTTTCGGCTGACGACTTAAAAAAAAGGTCGTCAGAAATAAATTTTCATGAGATTTCGGTCGATGACTAAAAAAAGGTCGTCAGAAATTTTGGCGGCGAAAACCGAAATTTTTTGCCGCGAGGCTTCAGCCCCCCGAAACTGAAATCCTGGCGCCGCCACTGCTCCCTCGCCCTCTCATCTTCCCACGAACTGTTCACGGTCATTGCGGTCATTTTAAGATGAGATGACCAGCCAACGTGGGTGTGATATTGCAGCAGAAATCGCGATTATATTGGCGGAGATTTGACCTCTGGCTGGCGAGTCCGACAGACTGACCATTGACCAATGCATTCACTATCGAATATCCCTCGCCACAACTTCGAGGGAAACGAGGAGGAAATAAATATACTTAGCAGGAAAATTAAGCCGGAATTTATTGCACCCAGTTGATGACTAAGGAAATACTTGATTTATGAAATGAGTTCCAACGATAACGACCTACAGCGTATAGCATCGGCTTGAACGATAGGGTCTCAGTCGACGCCTCTGCCTTTGTCTCTATACGTGTCGCTGTCTATGTACATGTTGCTGTCTGTGTACATGTCGCTGTCTCTGTATATGTCGCTGTCTCTGTACATATGGCTGTCTCTGTATCACTGTCTCTGTACATATCGCTGTCTCTGTACTTGTTGCTGTCTCTGTAGGCCTACTTGTTACTCTCTCTGTACATGGTGCTGTCTATGTACATGTTGCTGTCTCTGTACATGTTGCTGTCTCTGTACATGTTGCTGTCTCTGTACATGTTGCTGTCTCTGTACATATGGCTGTATCTGTACATGTTGCTGTCTCTGCACATGTTGCTGTCTCTGTACATGTTACTGTCTCTGTACATGTTGCTGTATATATGTACATGTTGCTGTCTCTGTACATAACGCTGTCTATGTACATGTCGCTGTCACTGTACATGTTGCTGTATCTGTACATGTTTTTGTCTCTGTACATGTCGCTGTATCTGTAGATGTCGCTGTCTATGTACTTTTTGTTGTCTCTGTGCATTTCGCTGTCGCTGTACACATCGCTGTCTCTGTACATGCCGCTGTCTGTGTACATGTCGCTGTCTCTGTACATATCGCTGTCTCTGTACATATCGCTGTCTCTGTACATGCCTCTGTCTCTGTCCATGCGGTCTGCGATGCTGGAGAAAAATTGAGCCATTTCGGCGGAGTATACTGTCGCTGAAACGGTTTGCCTATTATGGCATATTATTGATGCGTGATCTATTCGCATCGTTCCATTTGTCTGTCTGTCTGTCTGTTTGTATGGCTTGTATGTTTGTGTGTATTTCGCCCTCTTTCTCTCTCTCTTTCTCTCTCTCCTCTTTCCCTTTCTCTCTCTCTCTCTCTCTCTCTCTCTCTCTCTCTCTCTCTCTCTCTCTCTCTCTCTCTGGCGTTTGGTCACATGACAGAGTAGTATGAAAGCCGAGACCAAACTTTGTCCCGATTGTCATATCAACGCACATACATAGTGTGCCGTGTCTGTCTCTGTCTGTGCTGAGTGTGTGTTCTCGTGTGTGTGTGCGTGTGCGTGTGCGTGTGTGTGTTCTTGTGTACATGTATGTGCGCATCCGTATGTCATCAAAACATGTTTCAATGCTCGAGGGCCTCTTCTTTTAACATCATCCTTATTTTAATAAAACATTGACTGGGTTTGCCAGTCAAATGTTTGCCTCGGTTTTGGACTTGGTGGTATTGACTTTGACTTTGCAATTTAGATACATGTGGCTTCGTACCTCGAACTCTTTAGCTTAGAGTTGAAATATTATTCTTTATGCATTTCAGGCATTTGCCGTTTTAGACCAGGCTTTTCTTGCACCCGCCCCCACCCATTTGCTAATTGTCGACTTTTCACGGCTTTTCCTTAAAAATTTCTACATTTCTATTACATTTCTATTCTCGTAGGCTTATATCTTTTTGGCTGTTCCTCTTCTGTGGGTTCTCCATCTTCCCATGCAAGTTCTTGCATCTTCTGTAACCCTTCGTCATATTAGTTAACGAACTCTGTCCTCCAAATTGCTATATAGGCCTACGTCCTATAGTATATACATCATCCAGTTTAGTATAGCATCACACAGATTCACACTCCGTCTCCGTCGCGTTTTCCGTCCCTACATTCTTCCAATCATCAAGTCTCTTAGGACGGAGAAGTCTCCTCCCTTTCTTTCTCCATGCCATGCACTGCCGAACGCTTATTTTTTCACCAATGATTGGTTTGCATCGTGCACGTCTTGATATATAGATCTCTATTCTTTTGTTGACGTCAATTTTCAGCCTTCCTCGATCGTCTATATAGGAACGTTGGTCTTCTGGTTCTCCCCCCCACACCTCCTCCCGGTGGGTTTTCTCGAGACATCATCTCCTGCGTCAGTGCTTCCATCGTTCGTCATTCTGTTTCTTTATTCCTGTGTCTTTTGTATAGTATGTATGTGCACTTGTTACAGCGGCCCTTCAAGATTTATACTCGGAAGCTCTCCCGACTGCAGCGGAGTTTCACGTCGAAACCCTGAGCAATTGCAAGTGCAGGGCTTGCTCTAGGTCCCTACGCGGTGGCTTGAGGTGGATTCGAACCTGCAACCCTCCGGCTGCAAGGCAACGAACGTACCCACTTCCAATAATACCACCACGCCCCACCAGCGTGGACTCGGTCGTCCACCATAGCATGCACTATATTATTTCATGTCCGTAGGAAGCCATCTAGTATTGCAGTTTGTACTTTGACAAAATTATTATTCATATGCCCAGTCTCATCAAACGTGGGATCTGAAGACAGATTCGATTATGTTATCCATTACAGCAGCTTATGCAACTTATACCAACAGAGAATGTGCATGCATGCCACACATAATATTAATGATATTTGGAACTGCTGGGGATCGGACCAATGAAAAGAAATGTCTGTCTGTCTGTCTGTCTGAGTTTGCAAGAACGACAAGAGCAGAGATTGACGGCTCTGCTTATATTGGGCGATTAAGGTTCCCGACCACGGTTATAATCCATCAAAAACTGGACATTCTGTCAAACAAATCAACCATTCTGCCACTCAGCTATAGCACGTATGATGTACATGTATGTATGTATGTATGTATGTATGTATGTATGTATGTATGTATGTATGTATGTATGTATGTATGTATGTATGTATGTATGTGTGGCGTTTTCAGCCACAAGACAATGTTCGATACGAGAAACGCTGACCGCCTGCCTTGTTAAACTGAGCTGGAAACAGGCAAGGAGCAACGGCTACGCTCTTAAAGCAGCCAAACCGTGTATTTAGATCTATTCTAGGTAAGGCGTAATTTCCCCTAGCCGGAAATAGTAAGTCTATCTTATAGATTTAATTTATGTGGCGAAAAAGCGCGACGTAAATATGCGCAATAAGAGCGCGACCGACAGTTTAGTGTCTGCAGAACTTAGCTGGAAGCAGACGAGAGCGACGGCAAGGTATAACACAGCCAAACCGCGTCTCAAACCCTTATATAGGCAAAAACCAGGATTAGAATTAATTCGATAATAAATTTTAGGTAGGTCCGATAGCTTTAATTTCAGCCGTAGATTGTAGAGAAATCGTTTAGGAAGAGATAGAAACAAAGATCGTGAAGATCGGATAATAAATAAATTTATGGCGAATTATTGAAGGAGTTGTCTGTAGAGCACTCTCCTGCTAAGAGCAGCAATGGTAACGAAAAATGCCGGTGGAATAAAGCCTGCTAAGCGGTGCTGAGCTTGTAATGTAGGATGGTTGATGCTCATCCTATGGTCAATGCATATGAATACGCTTCGTTGTATTGATCGCTCCGCATCTGAATCGCATTGAGGGCAAGCGATTGACATTGTGCACGTTTCCTCTGTGAACCCGAAAAGATAACTGGCTGTTTTCGAATCCGTGCATACACGGTGGACGGTGGTTACATTGTAGGCTGAGACGACGATCCGGCAGGACAGACTGGGCCCTCCCTGTCACGATCGCGCCAGCCGAGAGTTCATTACGTGAAGTCACAGGTTTCGTTTCTGGTCGAGCGTCGGACGTGCCGCGACTCGTTCGCTGGACATTTCTGCTCGGGACCATTTGACCCTCGGTGAAGATCTACCTTTAACCGCCCGCTTTCGGGGCGGAGGAGTTTCACTATGACCGATTGCCTTGTACGAGTGGCATAGCACTGGAATTGTTACCCTTGGCGGCCCGCGTCGGTTAATCCGCACGGCCGGCCAAGGCGAGCGCGCAACCGTAGATAAGCGGTAAGGCCTCGTCTGTTGAATTTGAGTTACCTATCGCTGTGGTGTCGATCCCGCACGCCGGTAAAGAACGCCAAGACAGGTTTTCTTCGATAACAGTTGATAGCCATTAATTGGTGAAGGTATCAGGTCCGGCGTCGTGTAGGCTTCAGCACCCTACCCGCCGACCCCGACGACCAGTGTCTCGCCCCGCGAGCATCGCAAGTTACACGGGTAGAGAGAGACCCGTTGCCTACGGAAAGTGATTATATTGAATACTCACAACATTTCTGCCTACGATTGGAAAGCGGTGTTGGTGACTGTGTTGCAGACTTCCACGCCGGATAGTGCATCTCGTTCGGACGCCGTCCGCCCCGGACGCGCATCATCCAGTGTTACGGGCGCTGCCCGAGTGAATCGAGAACGCTTCGGGCGTCAGCAGTAATTTTTCCTTCCTTTCGCCTGGACGGTGAAGTCGGTTTCAGTGGTACCTTGAAAGCAATACACCGTGATCGTTGGTTGTTGGTTCGCCTCTGACCGCGCGTTGGATTGAGGGCTCAAAGTTCGTCGCGCCTTCTATTCCCCGCGTGGCCGACCGCCAGCAACGAGTCCACGGACGGCACGCATTCTGCCTCGGCGGATCGCGTAAAGCCCAGTGAAATTGAATACGCCTGTGTTGAGTGACATACTGAAGAAGAGTGCATAGAAATACAGTGATACCCATATCTTGCCGCCGGCGAGACGTAAAGATAATCTGCCCGTAAGCGCCGGGTAGAGGCGACAGTAAGTAAGGGCGCAGCCCCCTTAATTCTGTCAAGCGTAGTGTACCTGAACGTGGTTGGTCGGGGGAATCCTCGATCGACGCGTAATTACAGTTACCAATTGAATTCTTGGGTGAAGTACGCACTTTCGACTCTTCGGCGGGAGGCCGGTGCAGCTCCTGCGGAGGCATCGACTCCAGGTCCTAGGTCGGTGAGTGGCCTACTCAGTGAAATTTCCCGTTACAGTGTTGAAACCTGCATCAGATTGTGCGGCGCATACGATTTGCCCGTGAAAGTGTCAAGAAACCTAGTCTAGCTCGCCGCGGTTGGGAGCTAGAGGCATATTTGTGATTTCATCGGCGCCCGCCTAAGAGACCGGCCGGCAACAAAAGTGTCAGCGTGAATAACTTTGTATCCTGTGGTCCGATCGTTTCAATCTAAGCGACAATCTCGTTCACCTTGACGGGTAGAAGACTTTTCCTGTTGAGAGTTTGTCCGCATCTGTTACGGTTTCGACGGTATAGTCTAGCGGAAGCGAAAACAGCCGACGCGAAACTTGGTTCCTCGGTCTTTCGCGTGGTGCAGCAAAGACCGGCCGCGTTTTCAGCGGCTTTGCCATCTGTCGTCCAATTCGTCCAATCTTGGTGTCCGGTTGTTCGTCTTGACGAGGAGAATACTTTACCTGTGAAGAGTTAGTCAGTGACGGTTACGGTTTCAACGGGAGAGTAGCGCAAACTTGATCTCCCGGTCTTTCGCCTAGAATCGGCAAAGGCCAGCAACGGTAGAGAATTCTTCGCCGATTGCCGCGCGACGGGCTCTCAGGCGACGGGAAAACTGTGTCAGTTCTGGTCCGATCCTTTCCATCTTGGTGTCAAACTGTTCGTCTGGTCTGTGCGGACATAACTACGGTGAGAGTGAGTAGCTGTAGGTCCTCAGTAAATCAGTAGAGGTTCGCAAAGCTCATCGCGGCCTGCTACCGTGCTACCGAGCGACTGCCCGAGAACGGTCGAAGTTTACCGGACAACTTTGTCAATCCTAGTCCGATCTACGTAAACTTGGTGTCAAACTGTTCGTCTTGGTGAGAGAAACGTTTTACCTGTAGAGAGTTAACGAGTGTGAGTAAGAGTTTCGACGGTATAAACTCGCGAAGAGTTTCTTACGGTCTTTGGCCGATCGCACGTCTTTCCCTTAGCGTACGGCCCAACGGCGCCGCCCTAGCGAGCGACCGTCCCCGTACAGGTCTGTGTTGGAGACCCGCGACTCCATACGTTCGCGATTGTATGAAATTGTAAACTTGGCTCTTTCGAATATCTTTACCTTCACCTATTGGTCTTCGCGTCGACCGGTAGAAGGGTCGTGAAGTGTTCGCATAGCCGTACCGGCTCGTATTACGTGTGTTGGTTGAAGTCCACTTAAGGCCGAAAGCGTATCGGTCGCAAGAGCATAACTTTGTTATTTGTGGTACGATCTTTACAAAGTTGGTGTCAGATTGAACGTCACGCCGAGTTCTATCTTGTATACGTGTCAGCGAGTTACCTGTGTCGTGAAAAGGGCTTCGGAAGGCACTTCAAAAGCCGTTGCCCGTGTATTTCTTCTTGTATACGTATCTTTGCCAGTTTTGATCCGATCTGGTCGATCTTGGTGTCAGTCGACTCAGCGCACCGATCGTACCGTGTCTGTAACGTCTGGTAGTGAATATCGTGTGAGGTGTGAACGGTGAAGGCTCGACAAGCTTTGCTTCGCCGAAACTACGGTTTTCCCCGCCAGGTCGAGGAATTCGTAGTCGCAAAGTTAGGGTTAAACAAAGCTGCCCTAACCGCTCCCTGTAGTTTACGCAGCGTGTTCCGGTTCCATAAGTCATAGGTTAATTTAGTTAAGGAAGTGTGTACCCCTTAGCTAATTTTTAAGCCCCCTATAGTGGTGCGATGCTGGTCTGAAGTCGCTAAACGCGGATCAGAAGCGGTACAAAGTCAGAGATCGTTGGCGCCTGTTGCGGCAGTAGATAGATTAAGACTATTCTGGGACATTTGACCACAATCATGGTTAAACTTTTCCAAACCATCCATAACCATGGTTTAAAAATATAACCATCCATAACCATGGTTTAAAAATATAACCATCCATAACCATGCTTCAAAAATGTACCGACCCATAACCATGGTTAAACTTTTACCAATCAACCCATAACCATGGTTAAACTTTTCCCAACTTTTCCCAACTTTTCCCAACTTTTCCAAAACTACCCATAACCATGGTTAAAAAAATATGCCGACTCATCAAAAAATTTGCCACCCCATAACCACCCCAGCACGCGCCTATGACTCATCATGCGGGGAATTTCCAGTAGTTTCGATGATGAGTCATAGGGCGGCGGGGAAATACTAATCATCACATGGTCACTAAGTCTTCATTATCTACCCACGAATTAAAAGACTCTGGATATCCAAGCCACTTCACGAGTGATTTCTTCCCACGTTTCCTGATAATCTTTTCTATTCTAAATATTTCTTGAGTCGTTTTCTGTAGCTCCTCTTCATAAAAACTACCTTGTATTTCCTCACCATTTGAATCAGTAATCTTATAAGTTGGTGGAACCGTGTATTGAATCTGGGATACTGTAAATACCTCCTCAGTCCATCGGGGTGTGTATCCCTTCTCAAAAATGTTCTTCTTCTTAGTTATTCTGACCTTATCACCAATTGAAAACTTTGGTACAATAGGCTCTGAAATCTCTTTACCGTATAAATTCATAAATACAGTTTTTTCATTCACTTTCATACTAGCCTTAGCGGGAGTCATTTTAATCGAACCGTGCCTTGTATTGTTATAATTACCCACCATTTCATCCAAAACGTTGATATATCTTCTCGTCGAGTTAGCCGAAAAATATTTATACATCTTTTCTTTCATCGTTCGGTTCCATCTCTCAACAACGCAAGATTTTTCCTCGTTTTCAGTAGAGTACAACTCAACCAAATTCTTGACATCCTTATTATAAAATTCTTTGCCTTTGTCAACCCATAATTTCACAGGCTTCCTCCCGCCCTCGAGTATCTTCATAAAACCGGCGGCTGTAGATTTCCCACTCTTATCATTCAATGGCACAATCCAGCCGAACTTTGAAAACACATCTATAACGGTTAATAGGTATTTCACCCCATTATTATCTTTAGCAAATGCCTGCATATCTACAAGATCAGCGGCCCATATATCATCTATCCTATTAACAATCACCTTTCTCTTTCTAAAATGTTTAACCACTGGTCTGTGTAATTCATCGGCTAATTGATCAGTCCATTTCACTTCAGAGCTTTTTTTAAACCTAACCCAAGACTCGCTTTAGTAGATAATATAGGCTTGACAATGGCCCTCTCCACTCGTTCTCGCAAGCTAGGATTAGAAATATTATTCAAATTATTAATCATAGCTAAATCCGCAATATTTCTAGAAGCTGTATCGGTGTGTTGATCGTAAGCCAGATCGTGGATATATGCTGCGTTATCTACTCGATTAATAGGCCTGCTCCAATCTTTAGGAGTCCCGTTCGGATTCAGTCTCTTGTCTAGCCTTGTACCTGGACCTGTAAAATGGTGGCCTGGTAAATGCATCTCACCAGGAAACTTAGCCCAAGGTAACTTTATGGTACTAGTGGCTGCATTCAATGAACTAACTAAATCTCCACCCTTAGTAGTGGGGCCTTTTACGAATTGAGTTTTAGTTTTCCCGCATACAACGCAAACGCCCCTAAGCATGGATCTTCCGTTATTAGCGACGGCGTTCTGTACATCTCTCGTTTCAGTCTGTTTTTTACACTTTACGCAATACATCTCGCTTTTTTAATACATAAATAAAATGGAAATCAAAGATTTGAGTTGGGTATCTGAGCTATCGAACAGATTTAATAATCCTCTTTTACCTAGAAGTATACGGGGACTCATAATCGGAAAGTCCGGCTGCGGAAAAACGACGCTTCTTCTGAATCTATTACTTAGGTCGGGCTGGTTGGACTATAATAACCTCCAGGTATTCGGTAAATCTCTGTTTCAACCTGAATATCGTATTATTAAAAAAGCCTTCGAAGAAAAATTACCAAAAGAATCAATCGTTGGATTATTCGAGCTTCAAGAGGAAATCATGAAACTAAACGCGCCGCCAGCCCTCGTTATGGAAGAAATGGCTAAAGAATCAAAAGCTAAATCCGATATAATTGCCGAGTTTTTTGAAAAAGCCGATGATGTGCCAGACCCGAGTGCCTTAAGTTGCGAAAAGAAGAATCTGATGATTTTTGATGATTTACAATTGGAAAAACAGAAAACATGCGAAAAGTATTATATTCGGGGGAGGCATAGTAATGTGGACTGTTTTTACCTCGCTCAGAATTATTTCAAACTGCCTCGGCAAACGATCAGAGAGAATGCAAACTTTATTTGTCTATTCAAACAGGACCAGAAAAATATTGTCTATATTTACAACGATCATGCTAGTACAGACATGCACAAAGATGAATTTAGAAAACTATGTAAAACGGTGTGGGAACAACCGCATGGATTCCTTGTCATCGATCTAAGTAGCGAAAAGAATAAAGGTAAATACCGCTGCGGATTCGATCAATTTTATATAATTAAGGATCCGCTGTAGAAAAAATTATTGTATAATAAAAATGGAATCATCGCTTCTCAAACAGATAGCTGATAATACGGAAAAGACGGCTCGTAACACAGAACCAAAAAAGTCATTTTACATTTTCCTGAGCGAAAAGAGCTCACGAATCAGAACAGATTTTAATCCGTCAATTGAACTGGACACAAATAAAAACTATGAAATGGCTCTTCTAAATCTCGAAACGTACTATTCTTTTCCAAATATCGACGAGACAAACAACAACTTCACATATTCACCAGATGATGATACAGACTGGATTACCATAAAAGTCCCTGTAGGATGCTATGAAATAACTGAAATCAACGAATGCATACAGAGAATAATGAAGAGGAGAGGGCATTACGATGAGACAAATTCAGAGTACTGTATCTCAATACAACCAAACATCAATACGTTGAAGTCTGTATTAAATATAGCACCAGGCTATCGGGTTAACTTTGACCTCAAGAATTCAATCGGATCAGTTCTAGGTTTTGAAAGATTACTCTATCGGAGCGGATATAATGAATCGCAGGACGTGGTAAATATAATGAGTATTACCAGTTTACGAGTGACTAACGACATTATCGAGTCTTCGTACTGCAACGGAACGACGAAAAACGTGATACATTCTTTTTTCCCAAACGTAGGGCCGGGTTACAAAATTATCGAAGTGTCACACAATTTAAAATATTTTCCCATTACGCTATCTTCGATTTCAACGATGACGACGGCGCTCACAGACCAAAATGGGAAACAGGTAAATATTAGAGGAGAAGACTTGACGATTAGTTTTCACATCAGAGAAGTTTGAAAGTTTTTTTGTAATTTATAAAATGAGTCGCTACACGTGCTTAAAAGTTAATATTTCGGAAGCGCAACAAGAGAAAATTAAAAAATCTCTTCAAGCGGGAACTGGTGTGAGTATCAAACTAAGCCATAGCGATATAAACGGAGAGCATGCTTTGGCTTTCACGCAAGCACAGGTCAATAAATTAACCAAAGCGTATGAAAAAGGAACAGGTGTGATCATCAAAATGAGTAAAACGCAATTGGAGAACAATAAGAAAGTCCAAGGGGGATTTATAGGTGCTATACTTCCGTTTCTAGCAACAGCGGGTAAATTCCTTGTATCTAAATTACTACCTAGTTTAGCGATGGGGGCTATGACCGGCGTAGGTTCCGCGACCGCGTCGAAGATTGTTGATTCAATCAGCGGATCTGGTGTAAAGTACCTGAAGAAAATCTATGCGAAGAAAGGTGATATGACGTGTAAGATAAAATCAGTCGGGTCTGGTTTGTACTTATCCCCATGGTCAAAAGGCGCCTCGATAACAGGATCCGGGTTGTTCATGAAAACAGGGTCGGGGTATGTGCCTATAGGTAGAGGACTTTTGTTTGGACCAAATTCCCCGTTTCAAAATATTCCGATACTCGGCATGATATTGTAAATTAAAATAAAAAATATATCGCGTAAATAAAACCGAATGGAACACGAAGGCATCAAAACAGAATATTCACTCTATCCGAAGCTTCCATCAGCACCGGAAGGAGAAATACATATCGTCACAGGGTCGGCGCAAACATATCGACTTCAAAAGATTGGTGAAATTAAGAAGGAAATCGAGCAAGTACGAGACAAAAGAGCGGCTTTGAGTAAAAAGTACCATAGAAGTGTAAGCGTAATCGGCGCAGTAGGTGGAGTCCTCTCAGCGGTCACGATGGGGCTTGGAGTTTCTGGAATCGGAGTATTATCCACTATAATCGCTGCACCTATTGCTATGGCTTTGGAAGGAGCGGCATTAGGTGTGGGGTTGCTAAGTATAATCGGTATCTACATCAGTAAAAAGCTCGCGCTGAAGGCTGAGAAGCATGAAAAGATCAAAACGCTAGCCGACGCGAAACTCAACACGATCAGCGACCATATTTCAAAAGCTCTCATGGACGATAACATTTCAGACCAGGAATATTCGTTGATTCTGAGCGAGATTGAAAAATTCAACGGTATGAAAGAAGAAATTAGGAGTAATATTAAAGTTGCGATAGACGCGATGGACGAGGTGACGAAACAATCACTCATCGATCGTGGAAAAGATGAAGCCCGGCAGTACTTTCAATCTATGTTTGAGAAAAAAAAAGACTAACGCAAACATACGTGAAAACATGTAGACGTATGTTGTTGCGTCTGGAAATACGTCTAACATTCGCAAACATACGTGAAAACATGTAGACGTATGTCGTTACGTTGGGAAATACGTCCAACTTATGTTTTGAAACATGTCGAAAAACACGTCTGAAAACATTATATTTTTTTCTACTTAAAATGTCGTTTCAAAAAATAACCGATCCCGCGAAAAGAGAGTTTATCGTTGCAGAATATCTGGAAACCAAGAAGAATTTTCAACAAAACTTTTTATCGGAGAGATTGGGAGATTCGGGACTGCAAAGTATAATCGCCAGCTACATCTGTAAAAAGCTGATGATGAATGAAAAGATCAAAACGCTAGCTGACGTGAAACTCAACACGATCTGCGACTATATTGAAAAAGCTCTCATGGATGATAACATTTCAGATGAGGAATATTCGTTGATGCTGAGCGAGATTGAAAAATTCAATAACAAGAAAGAAGAGATTAGAAGTAAAATTAAAGTCGTGATGGATGTGGTGAACGAGGTGACGAAGAAGTCAGGTAGAAAAACAAAAAACGAATCTATCAAAAAGACAAAACATACGTGAAAACATGTAGACGTATGTCGTTACGTTGGGAAATACGTCCAACTTATGTTTTGAAACATGTCGAAAAACACGTCTGAAAACATTATATTTTTTACTTACTTAAAATGTCGTTTCAAAAAATAACCGATCCCGCGAAAAGAGCCGATTTCGTTGTAGAAAATCTGAAAATAATCGATGAACATAATCAACAAATTTTATGGGGTTTAATAGGTGATTCGGAGATGGGAAGTTTAATCGACAGCTATAAAAATCAGATGATGAAAGCTGAGAAGCACGAAGAAATCAAAACGCAAGCTGTCGCGAAACTCAACACGATCAGCGACCATATTATAAAAGCTCTCGTGGATGATATCATTTCAGTTGAGGAATATTATCTGATTCTAAGCGATATTAAAGAAATTTGGGGCAATAAGATTACAACCATAGCGGAATCGTTACGCAATCAAGTAATAAGTCAGGAGGTACTTGCAATCTATGTTTGAGAAAAATAACGAATCTGTCTGAAAATACGTCTGAAAACATTATGTTTCTAATTTTAAAATGTCGTTTTATAAAATAACCGACCCAGCGAAAAGAGACCTTATCGTTGCAGATATTCTGAAAACCAGGCAGAATATTCGACAAAACTTTTTATCGGAGAGATTGGGAGATTCAGGACTACAACAAGAATTAACCAA
This sequence comes from Lumbricus terrestris, assembly GCA_949752735.1. Taxonomy (NCBI): domain Eukaryota; kingdom Metazoa; phylum Annelida; class Clitellata; order Crassiclitellata; family Lumbricidae; genus Lumbricus; species Lumbricus terrestris. The sequence goes on along the minus strand of OX457043.1, from coordinate 24,170,317 downwards.
GTTGTACAAACCTATCGTTGATTCCCAATCTGCAATTTCTAATGAGCAAAATGCCTTACTCTCCGCCATCAAAGAAAACTCGGTAGCTACTTCAAACGCGCTACAGGCACTTCCCGCTTCGTTGAAAGGACTTCAATATCCACAGTATCCTTCGATAGAGGCGAGTAGCAACGATCCAACTGAGGATATCAGAACCCTGTATTTAGGAGATATGGCCACCAAGTACCTTCGTCAACACTTCTCCAAAGACAAAATCGCCGACACAACGTTTGGAATAAAAGACAAAAATAACCAATTCTACATCGGTAACACTCCGATTTCGATTCAAGACAACGATGTGACGGTTGAAAATAAGACTTACACAGGAACACCAGGGCTTTGGGAGTTGTTGACGCTGAAACGGCCGAACGCCACGATATACGATGATAATGACAAGGTCAATTACGCTGAGATTCTAGATGTGACGAATGCTTTAAGACAGGAAAAAAATCCGAACAGACCTCGATCATCTAGGGGCGAAAAATATAATCAAATTATCAAACCGTTATGGGGGAAGATTCAAAAGAAGGCCCCAGGCACAGTAGGTAAAGGCGTCGGTGTAATCGTCATCTCCGAAGACCCAAATGTATTAGCGAAACAGCTAGAGCTAAGAATTCAGAGCTACAGGGTGGGTAACAACGGAGTAAGAAACGAGATCGTGGCGATATGCGACGAGTTACTACGGCAAGAAGCGCTGAGTAAAGATGGTTACAAAAATTTAATGTCGACATTATAAAATGATGATCAATAATAGAATGAGTTACAGGAGGCGATACGTTATCGGTGGATCTGGTATAGTTGATGCTATTTCAGGATTTTTCAAAAGACTAGTCACATCGAATGCCGCCAACCAGCTAGCAGCGAGAGCTCTTAGTGCTAGCAAAGACGTGGCGACAGAAATTGGGAAAAAGGCTATCGATGTTGGAAAATCAGCCGCGACCGACGCCGGTAAAAGATTAGTAGAGAAAGCGGCGGCAAAACTGTTGGCTGCTCCAAAGAAAAATATTATTCCGGTTACGCAGGAAACTCGAGATATTCTTGCTCGACTTAGTAGCGTCGGAGCGAATCCGGAGAGCGCTAATATCAATAATCTGATGATGGGGAATGGCATATCGATCCAAGATTTAGTGCGTAAGCGAAACGGTGCGGGAATGAAGGTCGTGTAAAAAAAATATTATTCTACAATAAAATGCAGTCTGATATTCTAAGATTTACCGATGAACCTCTGATTGATGTGTCTATCGAGAGCTACGAATGGCAACAGTATAACCCGATATCGGGATCGCAAATAAACACCCCGTCGAATATTACAATTATCATCGAAACTCAAAGTATTTACAGCCATCCAGCGGAATCTTATCTATTATTCGAGGGTAGATTGTTGAAGGCGGACATCAACAGCACCGCGTACGCTAATGACGATGCTGTAGCCCTTACGAATAATGGGCTTATGCATCTATTCCACCAAATTTCATACAAAATGTCGAACCAAGAAATTGAAACGATATCTAACCCAGGCCAGGCAACGACGATGTTCGGTTTACTCAAATACCCAAATGATTTTCAACTGGCACAAGGGTTAAATCAGCTGTGGTACAAGGACAGTGGCAGGACGGCTGTTATCGCGGATAATCAAGGTTTCGCCGTTAGACAGTCATATCTAATTCAAAAACCGGGGGTAAAAGGCACGTTTAGCTTTATCGTTCCGTTGAAACATATTTTTGGATTTTGCGATGATTACAACAAGGTTGTTTATGGTGTGAGACATGAGCTAATTCTTGGTCGTAAAGCCGACGATGACGCAATTTTTCGAGATGCCGCTGCGGGTGCTGGGAAAGTCGTACTTGATAAACTCTCGTGGTTTATGCCTCATGTTATACCATCTCTTATGGAGGACCACCAATTGGACAAAACGATCGCATCGAAAGCAACGTTCCTGGTTGGATTCAGGGCTCGCCAATGCGATGTTACAGTCGTCCATCAGTCGACTAGTTTTGAATGGAAACTTGGCGTCAAGTCATCTCCTGAACAACCTAGGTACGTCATAATTGGATTTCAAACCAATCGAGATGGCAACCAGGAACGTAACCCATCGATTTTCGATCATTGCAATCTGACTAACATGAACGTGATGATGAATACAGCCCGATACCCAGCCATCGACTACTACCTATCATTCCCGAATCAGCAATTCTCGCGAGCGTACAGAGCAGCGGCTACGTTTAGCGAAAAATTCTACGGAATGGATGAAAAGTTAACGCAAAGCAATATTACACCGGTAGATTTCAAAGAGCTGTACCCGATTATGGTGTTTGATATGAGCAAGCAACCCGAGCGTCTGAAGTCCTCGTCAGTCGATATCCAGATCAGAGGTACTTTTAGTGTGGCGCCGCCTGCTGGGACGAAAGCGTACGCGTTGGTGATTTATGACAAGTTATTCAATTTTCAATCGGATGGTGAAAAAATAGGTAGGATCTACTAAATTGTGTAAATTCAAAACTAAATGTGGTTTCGAATTTTAAGGTCGTAAGTACACCGCTGAAAAATCCCTGCCTAATATGACTACAGGGGCGTTCGCTTCAGCAAATATCTCGAGGTAGTCGGTATTTGTTAAGTAAACTATGGTATTACCCGTTGCGTTAATATACAATCCAATAACACCTCCCCCACCAGCAATCTGCATGTACGATGTTCCATTTTTGTATAGGAAAACGTTACCGTAATTTTTTGTAATATCGTCCTGAAATTCAACATAAGCGGAAACGATGTAATATCCAGCTTTCTGGGGGAAGAAACGGTTCGAACTGGTGATGAAACAATTATCAGTATCAAATCTTGTTGTATTAAAATTTACTTTTGTGTGAATTATACCAGGAATACCTTGAAATTTAGGATCGGAATTGTAAGCACTAAACGCTGGACCAAATGCAGTCGAATGTATGTAATTCTTTGTAGCCGCGTCTTGAAGATCGGAAGGATCTGCCACATTAATCAGCTTCTTGGTACCCAAGTCTATATTTTCCACCGCTGCGTTCGCTCCATCTCGTCTTAGAAAAGTATTGTTGATTTGAGGATATGTGACACCACCCGCTTCTACCCGCGATGCCGATCCACCATCCATTTGTCCAAAAATGTTAACAGGCATTTTATTATACGATGATATTTTTAACTTTCCCATCGATTTGGTAGAATTTAGGGTCGTAAGTACGCAGCTGAAAAGTCAAAGACCCCAATGTTTGCGTCAGCGTTTGACATTGCAATTACCTCGAGGTAGTCGGTCTTAGTTAATCGAACTAGGCAAGTACCCGATATATTATTATTCACTCCAGCCGTACCTCCACCACCATAGTCACCTCCACCACCGGGCATCCTCATGTAGATTATCCCACTTTTGACTATGGAAACAGCACCGACAGTTCTTGCATCACCGGCGCGAAATTCCACAAACACCGAAACCATATAAAATCCAGCTTTCTGAGGAAAGAATCGATTCAAATTGAAACAATTATCCGGATCGAATCTTTCTCTCGGGAAATTTAGTGTCACGATGGTGCGGGCGGGGATAGCCTGGGCACTGGAGCCGTAAGCACTAAACACCGGGCCAAAGTTGGTCTTTGTGAGTCTAGATACTGCTGAAGCAATTTGTTCGTCGACATATTTTTTATTAGTCAAATGATTATCGTTGGATGGAACGCCAGGGTGATTCGTTATCAAATCCATGCCTTGTCCGTAACTTAGAGCCTCATCCATTCCGCAATCCGGATTATTCGTTATAGGTAGGCCTATGATGCAGTAGCCATTCATATTTAGTTCTCCAGTAGCCGGATTCGTTCCATCTCGTCTTAGAAAAGTATTGCCGGCTGTGGAAAATGTGGCACCACCCGCTGCTACCTGTGGTGTTGATTTAACACCCATTCTTCCAAATATATCGATAGGCATTTTATTATACGATAATATTTTTTAGTCGCTATTGTCCTAAGAATGCGACGGAAAAGTCTCTCGCTACTATGGATGTTTTGATGGTTGAATAAACGTGAATCTCGAGATAATCGGTTTCGGTTAGAAAAACTAATTGACTACACGATGCTATCAAATCCTCATCGCCTGAAAATTGCATGTGTATCCCTTCATTTTTATAAAGGTAGACGTAACTACTTGCGCTAATACCGAGGCCTTCAAATTCTACACACATCGAAACGATATAGCAACCGGCTTTACCAGGAGTGAAACGAGTCAGCCTCGTACTGTTGACACCACCTCTTTTGAATCTTACTATATCAAAAGAAACTCTTGTGAAAGTATTGGCGCTTATGGCTTGCGAATTTGAAGTGTAAGCGCTAATCACGGGTCCTATTACATTTTGATTAGTTATTAAATCCATAACCTGTCCCCGACTTAGTGCCTCGTCCTTTCCTGCTTCTAAAGTATTCGTTGTAGGTAAACCTTTTATCACACGACCATTCATATCTAGATCTCCAGTAACAGGGTTTGCTCCATCTCGTCTTAGAAAAGTATTGTCGGCTTGAGTTAATGTGACGCCGCCCGATGTTACTCGCTGTGGTGATTCGCTAACCATTTGTCCAAATATGTTTACAGGCATTTTATTAGTATAAATTATTTATAACGTCTTGAAATTTACAACCGTCTGACACAGTCTTTTTTAGGACGTAAAGGCATAAATGACCGCAAAAGACTTCACCATCTGGTTGAATTCGTTCACTGTTGTAGTAGATGGGGCTATGTAAATACTTGACGAGTTCTGTGGGTGGTGGTAGGCCGTAACTATCGAAATATATTTTATCCTTGCCCTTCTTTAAAAACGAGCACCAGTGGGTCCCTCTTCCTTGCGAGTCGTCCAAGTTTAGTATCCCACACTCATTTCGTCTAGGTTTTTTCGGTAGTTCATCTCGTAAGAAGACGCCACGGAAGTTTTTTATGTTTAGTTTTTTCACGGCTTCGATCAGCTGTATGTTCGAGAGAGGGACATTTGGTAATACAACACCTTCAACGTTTATTTCTTTGTTTGTTTCAAAGCTCATTTTTATTTGTTTCTTCTAAATATTTTATAAAATCATACGCTTTTTCCACCCGATCTATTTTGTTCGCTTTTTGCATATTTTTTTCCAATAGTACTGGGCAAATATTCATCCAATTCACAGCTTTATGAAGTTCTTTTTCATCGAACGATGATATTGGTGAAACAAAATCGAGATTCCAAACCGAGCCGTGATTGTCCATATTCATACCCTCTTCAAATTGGAACTCGATCCATTTCGTAAATGTTTTAAGACCGATACCGAGTTTACTTTTGAGACACTCTGGGATTTCCATTTCACATTTTGGATCTGTCATTTTATCACGCCGTTGAGCTTCTATGCGGATGAGATAATAATTATGTCTACAATTTTTGCATACATTAGCATATCCGTCTTTTTGGAATCGATTTTTATCGTATTCAGATATGTTCTTCTCTATTTTGCAGCCGCTACAAACTTTTCTTTCCTTCGTTTCTCTGTTCTCTAGCATTGCATATTTATAAGCACGCTCCTTTGCTTTGGTATTATGGCACGTTTTGCAGCTCGTATAAATTCCGTTCCTTTTTGTTTTATCTTTATGAAATTCGTTAAAACTTTTTTCAATCTTACAGCAGCAGCAAACTTTTTTGTTTTTTGTTTCCCCCACTTCAAGCTCTGAGTATTTTTGTCTAAGTTCCTTCGTTTTGATAATGACACACTTTTTACAAGAAGCAAAATAGCCGCTCTTATTACGTTTGTTTTTGTAAAATTCAGTTAAGCTTTTCTCCATTTTGCAATTGTTGCATAATTTTAAGTCTGCCATTTTATATTAGGATATTTTTTTTCTTAAGTAGATTTCAATAAATAGTGTCCATATGCTAACGTGCTTATACCATCGTTCATTATTACTCTTTTATCGTCTGCAGCGGATAGTGCGACTTTGTTCACCTCTTCGGTGTAGATATCATGAAGATGGGATCTGATGACGTTCATTTTTCTCGATTGTTCTCGTTGGGTGAATAAGCAATCTTTGTAGTCTTCATGAGTAATTGATTTCTTGACGACATTTTTCTTAACACCTTTGCATTTCTTGTGGTCTATGCCTGCTATTTTGTAACTGTACAACTTGGATCTCAACCCCACGAATTCCTCAATCTGTTTACCTGCAGCTTCATCCTTGAACAAACCTATAACTTTCTTATTCACTCCAGTTTCAATACCAGACGGATGATCTTTTGGATAGTCCGACGTGTCAAACATGCTTCTAACATCGGGGGATATATCAGCGTAAAAGTCTACGGTTTTAATTTCGTAAGCTAGTGAATCAGTATCGGTGAATAACAGTTTAGCTCTATCTCCATACTTGTCCTTGATGTAATTATAATGAAAAGAATACATCAAAGTTTTACTCAAGTCTAGGATACACATACCGAGATATATCGGCTTGTTATAGATCAACGAAGTCTTCTTCATATGAATAGCAATTAAATTTTGATCAAAAATAGTCCGACTGCCGTAACTCGTTTTAGCCGCTAGTTTTATGGCTTGCTTCTCGCTTGAAACCAGTTTAATATCTACGCGAGACTCTATATTTTCGCAAGTTTTACCAAACACACTGTTGTTCATAAGTTTGAAAAAGTCTTTCTCGAAATCGTTGGTTGCTTTGGTCCTCAGGTTAGTATTTAGGTCGATATATTTTTTCAACCAGGTGCTTTCTTCAAATTTAATTCCGCGATGAATTTTGGTAATCTTCAAACCTAGGCTTTCATACTGCTTCAAATTTTCGTAATGGACAATGTACTTTACTTTATCATTCAGGTTTGGAATGAGTTTAGAAACAGTTGAAGATTCGGGTGTAATATTCTCAGGGGCAAGAGGGTAGTCGTTGTGAAGATCGTGTAAATCTTTAGGGTATTCCAAGTCCACCTCCAATATACACGGTATCGATCTCCAGTCGTTTAGCTCATCATCAGTCATCCACTGAAACCCATGAGTTGGTAGTTTCTTACACATTGCCCACCCATACAAGTTGTTAGCGTCCAAATAGGTTATAAATGTTGAAGGTTTGCTATCGTCAAACGATGTCATGTACTTATTATTTGCCTGTCCATAACGATGTGAAATTGTGCTAACACCACCTCTTATCCCATGCTTGACCATTAGTATCATATCGTAATCGCTCAATAATTCTAACTTTACTCCAGTCAACTTTAATGAGGCATCCCATGCTAGTCCGGGAGAAGTGTAATACCAGGCGGGATCTAGGTTGTAGTTCTTCATGCAGACGTCTCTAAAATTCTCAAAGACATCAGCGAGTAGGAGAACATCTGACACGTTATATAAATCGTGATATTCTCTGAATGTTTTGAAACCAAATTCGTTCCATACCACCTGTGCGTGGTTGTAGTCTTCGTCACTGATGCCCGAGTCGTTTAGTTTCGAATAGAATGCTGACTTTGGTGGTAGTTCTGTTTCGTTCAATTGATCGATGGAACTAACGTGGTCGTATGGATAAACCCCTTTTCTTAGCAAGAGATCGAGTTGATTACCTGTGTAGTACTTGCTTACATTTTTACACTGGTCTTTGCTTAGATTCTTCGATAAGGCGTCGAGACCCGCCGGCATGAATCTAAAACTATCGATGAAACGTAATTCTCGTTTGACCGCTTTCTCTTTCCCTTCTTTATTAATAAACTTATCGACTACGATCTCTCTGCTAAATGAGATATACTTTTCTTCGTTGCAGGGTATGCATTTAATCTGTTCATTATTACCACCCCGTAATTTCTTCACGAATAGATGGCTATCGTAGCCGGTTAGATTATGGAATACTACTGGGAAAAACTTGGGAACTTTATACTTTAGATTACAAATCTTATGAGCCGCGCCTCTGAATTTACCAGTAAGATGACAGTGGTCCCTTACTCGTATGTCATTATCATCATCACCATCAGAGAACTCACCCCCGCATATATGGCAAACAGTAGCCGAGTCGTATAGCTCCTTGTCGTCCTTTCCAAATATCATTTTCTCTGGAAATTTAAATCGATTATAAATATCTTTTATATCCACTATAAGACTATCAATAAATATCTGCGCTACATCATCGTCTTCGCTCTTCGCTGTGAATGTTACAGGAGCTTGCGAATATAGGTCTTCATCGAAACATTTTATGTAGTAACAAAACGAGCTAGGAGTATGTTTCTGGTATTTATTGGTGTAAGACGTGCTGGGATCGGTTTGGCATGTATCGATCGGTTTAATGAAGGATTCGAAATCCGCGTAGATAATAAAAGGTACTCTCATTTTTCGATAATAATTTTTAAAACTCAACATAGTTCCTGGACCTGGGAGTTCTATTCGTTGGGCTTCATGTTGCGAACAGTACTCGATGTGTTTTTTAAGCGAGTCTTTCGTTCTGTAACCGATTAAACATCTTCTACAATAGTGCATCGAATTTACAGATTTTTCTGTTCGTGCCACCATCAATCTATTAAAGTTCTTGATCCAACAGTAATGCTTCTTTTCATCGTCGGAAATAAGCAGTAGATCTACGCAGGTATCGCTTTCATGCTTCGATATGTATAATGGGTATACGCTCTTTTCAAAGCCGAATACGCTAACGCTAATGTTATTACTACGCTCAAACTTATTTATAATATTAGCATCAGCAACAACTGGGAACACGATACCGCACCAATCGAGTTTCTTAGATTGTTCTACCAGGTCTTTAGTGATTCTTTCAGGGTGTTCATCAACTGGATTCAACGCTCTAGTAATACACCATTTGAAACATTCGTCGTCATCATTTTTCATATTAATAATGGCCTTTTTATTGGCTAAATACTCGGGAAGCTGAATATATGAACTACCTTTCAATGGCTTGTATACCACTGTATCGATATCTAATTTCGAAACGGCTCTGAATCGCCAATTGCTACCTCGCATCTGATAACTCGCCATGCTCTCCTTAATTTTATCCACTGCGTTGGTATATATTTCCTTCACATCGGTTGCTTCTAAAATAATATCAGTCTTTGATTTGAAATTAGGCTCAGCCGTTGTTATTTCACCGGATTTTATGTCTACTTTCTCCATTACACACATGAGATTGAGTTGAACTTTTACCCCTCGATTTTTCGCTAACAGCCTAACTACCTGCGATCTTACAGCCTTGAGAAAAGATTCAACATCGACCCTGTTGTTACCCTCGATCGTGTATCTTTTTGTAAACCCTTTGATAGCCGTCGCAGTCTCTTGAAGTTTGAACCTATGAACAGGTGGTTTGATTTGAGGGGGTAACTGACTAATCTCACTAGTCAACCAATCTGAAAAAGTAGCTTTATTTTTCCCCACGAATTTCCAAGTAGTAGACAAGAATGCTGTAAGTTCCGCTTTTCCTAATCTTGAGTATCCTCTTTGACCTCTCTTTTTTGCAATTTCTCGCAATTCTCGTACCGTGCCTCTCTGTTTCGTAGTCCCCAGAGTACGCGTTGGAGCCTTAATGTCTGGGGCCCTAGCGCCTAGTTGATCTCCCCGCGTTATGAGTGCGATGAGTTCCTCTTTTGGTAGTTTCGAGTATCCTTTTTGTCCTCTTTGTTTTGGAATTTGTCGCAATTCTTTCAGATTATACGCTGTGTAGTCCATTTTATATTGGGATTTTTTGTCTTTAAGTCGAGATGCATATTCCATTTCTCAGTTATTTTATATACACAAGAGAAAAAAAATATTTTGATCGAGTGACTCATCATCGAAACTACTGGAAATTCCCCGCATGATGAGTCATAGGCGCGTGCTGGGGTGGTTATGGGGTGGCAAATTTTTTGATGAGTCGGCATATTTTTTTAACCATGGTTATGGGTAGTTTTGGAAAAGTTGGGAAAAGTTGGGAAAAGTTGGGAAAAGTTTAACCATGGTTATGGGTTGATTGGTAAAAGTTTAACCATGGTTATGGGTCGGTACATTTTTGAAGCATGGTTATGGATGGTTATATTTTTAAACCATGGTTATGGATGGTTATATTTTTAAACCATGGTTATGGATGGTTTGGAAAAGTTTAACCATGATTGTGGTCAAATGTCCCAGAATAGTCTTAATCTATCTACTTGCGGCGAAAGAGTCGACAGTTCCGAGTACGAGTGTGCGCCTTCCTGGTGGGATAGCGCGGAGTTGAGAGAGAAACAAGTACGCGAGCGCCTGGCAAGCGCCGTATTCCTGGTTACGGTGAATTTCGCTGTTGCGCGAATTGTGTAATAGTTTCGCTTCCCAGCGAACTATACGGGTGGTCTCCCTAAAGGCCTGGTACCAGAAAAACATATACCGAGAGTTTTGACTGTACTGTAGCGGACAAGGGACAATGGTAGTGGCACATTATCGTATAGGGTTGAATCCCCTAGAGTGGAGTTGGTGTCGCCTTCTATGGCCGGCCTCATGGCAGCGCCAGGTATTACCTATTGGAAGTGACGGCGCGTCGGCAACTCGATGTAACATGGTGCGAAAGAGAACAGATCATGCGGAGGAGAAAGCGAAGTTGGCAGCCGTGAAAAGGAGCTCTAAGCGAGGGTCCTCTGCCCGAAGAGTGAACCCTGTTTCGAGGATTGGCCATCCTGGCGCTCGGGACGTTACCCCCAAGGTGACCGCGGGAGGGGCAGAGACAGGATCCAACGCCACAGAGCTGTATACCTTGTTCCGGGCCTCTTTGCCGAGACGTTCTTCTCCGGTGGCACAGATGCGAGTAGAGGAGATGACCGATGGGTCAGATTATGAGGCAAGGCACCGTGTTGCTGAAGAGCGGGCCGGGGAGCGTTTCATGTATGTATGTATGTATGTATGTATGTATGTATGTATGTATGTATGTATGTATGTATGTATGTATGTATGTATGTATGTATGTATGTATGTATGTATGTATGTATGTATGTATGTACGTATGCATGCATGCATGTATGTATGTATGTATGTGTGTGTGTGTGTGTATGTGTGTGTGTATGTATGTATGTGTGTGTGTGTATGTGTGTATGTATGTATGTATGTATGTATGTATGTATGTATGTATGTATGTATGTATGTATGTATGTATGTATGTATGTATGTATGTATGTATGTATGTATGTATGTATGTATGTATGTATGTATGTATGATGTATGTATATTGGCTATGTATGCAACTATGCAAGTCTGTCTGTCCTTGCCAATTCGTCAATTTTTTGCAACACCCCTTGTTAGCCTAGTTAGCTACACCGGTAAGCGAGAGCGGCATACGTCTGTTGGTTACAACGGACTGCGGTTCAAGCCCCGGGCTGGGAGTTGACATTCAAAGATTTAGATATCTCAGGTTAGCACGTGTGGGACGCAGGGGTGCAAGCTGCTGCGGAGCGATCTTGGGTAAGTTGCTTACCCATCATTGTCTGTGGGAAGGCAACGGGAAACCACCTCACTCATCTCATCCCCGGGTCCATAGAACCTGCACATGCAGCACCTCGATATATATATATATATATGTTTAACTTATTGTCCTGTATACATGTACGCCCCGTTTAGAAAGATTTTTCATGATTGCATAAGACTTGGATCTGTTGCTACACTGCAGTCAATAGACAGTTTAGGTTGATTTATTTAACTGGACAAGTAGCTGACTGGTCACTGGTCAGTGCCCATACAGTGGTCATGCTGTTGCCATGTAATACCAACATGTCGACAGTGACCAGTCAGCAAACATTCACGAAGGCTATTAACCGCGAGACTTAGCACCGCTTTTAGCGAAGAGTCTATTGATTATAATTATTTGAAACTATATTATTATTTTCATCATCATCCTCATTGTGGGTATAGTACGTAAAGTCAACGCAATAACAATTATAATTATTTTGTTGTCTTCATCATCGTCGTTGTTGTCGACATCATAATCGTCCCATGGTCGTTGTTGTCATCGTTATCGTGTTATCATCGTGAGAATTATATGTATGACTGAATTTTATAATTAGAAGTAAAGTCTCTCAGTTGTTCACTTGTTCACGTTGACAGACAATAGGTATTGTTTTGACCGTAGCTGGTGCCATCTTCTGCTTTACGACCCCATTCTGAACCACACACATACACGGACCGGACATGAACTTGACCGGAACTGGACGACTGGACATTGGAAATGTATCCCCTTACCATCGACAATTCCAAACCGGAAGGAAACATCGTGAGTAGAACTCAATGACCAATTCGGAAGCAGTATCTTTACGAAGATAAACTAACGACTGAGGTTTCGATGGCAGAAGAGAGACAAGTGCACCGGGTATAGGAAGTTATGGATTAGAATGATGCTGCGGGTTATTAAAGGGGAAAATTATGTCCTATGGGCGTATGTCCAATGGTTGATTAAGCTCTGTTGAAACGGTGCTAACAGGTTACTGTATCTGTTACAATTGAACTTAGAAATACGACAAGGAATTTGGAATGTTTACAAAATGTCATATTGTGTGATTGACATGAACTGTTATTCATCTGGAATGGTCTCCCTGTTACACTGGGCCACTCCACTCTGTTCCTGAATAATCTCAAAACTGTCCTGTTTAGCCATAGTTGGGCCGGGACGGCTTCTTAGTAGCCTGTCTTGAATGGGCGCTATATAAAACTTCCAAAATAATAATAATTAAATACACGTATACTACCGGTATTCAGTATAGAATACCGTTTGTGATGATGGATCTTGTAGTGTGCCGTGTCTTGGTAATGCCGGATTGGTTATCCATAACCATAACCATAACCATAACCATAAATTTTATTGAAACCCGAGACATCGATAAAAAAACACAAGTACAGTAGAACACAATTATCATCAAGGGATCAAAAGGGAACATGACCCTAAGGAACCTAGGTTCCGCTAGTGGGGCACCTGTAACACGAAGTAAATAATGGCAGACATATTAATGAAACATAAGTGTATATTAACTCTTAACTAGTTAACTAAACATAATATAATTAACAAGCACTAGACAACCTGAGCGATGAGATGCGATCGAAGTCTAATCTTAAAGAGCGAGATATGAGTTAAATTACGTATGGCGAGAGGTATATCATTCCAAGTGCGGGGACCAGCGCATTTCAAAGAGAACATTCTAGAATTAGTCCTAGCAAAAGGTACTCTTACATTCGCAGCAGAGCGTACAGGATAAGGGTTTAGGGTGGACGTGGCAGTGAAATAGTCATCAAAGATTCTAGGCAACTGGTTACGAAAATATTTAAACATGAATTCACTAGTTTGTAATTTTCTAATCTGTTCGATATTAAGAACATGGCACGATTTAAATATTGCGTCGGTAGACATCGAGTGCTGATTACCTGCAATCATTCGCATGGCTCTTCTTTGTAACTTATTTAATCTTGTTAGCCTTGTGGCGTATGTCGAAGCCCAGACCATATTAGAGTATGTAAGGTATGGATGAATAAGAGAGTAATATAGAATAAGACGTGTTTGGGTGGGTAGCAAGTAGGTTATTCTAGTCATAATACCAATGTTCATTGCTACTTTTTGAGATAAATGTTTTATATGATCGTTCCATGTGAGGAATTGATCAAGATAGGTACCCAGAAATTTAACTGAAGTTACACGAGGAATAGGGATTCCATTAACAACTATAGATCTTTGGGTGTGGATGGGATCTTCTTCCGGTGAGAGGAAAATAGGATGTAATTAGTTTTAGTCAAATTTAGGGAGAGTTTATTAGCATAGAACCAGTCAGTTACCTTAGCTAATTCTTGGTTCATAAGATGAAACAGATCATTATAAGACTTATTGGAAACAAAGATATTAGTGTCGTCAGCAAATATTTCAAATTGCAGTAGTGTTGAGGCATTTGGGAGATCATTTATATATATTAAAAATAGTAGGGGTCCTAGAATGGAACCCTGAGGAACTCCATATTTAATTAATCTTAACTGTGAGAGCGCACCATTGCAGACGACTTGCTGCTTTCGATCTTTGAAGTAGCTCTTAAACCATTCTAGGGCAGTACCACGTATTCCTATATTTTCAAGTTTTTTAAATAGTATGGCATGATCTATTGTGTCGAAAGCTTTGGCTACATCGATGAAGACACCTATGGCAAACTCGTTACGGTCTATAACTGCAGATATGCTGTCTTGAATGTGTAAAAGTGACATTGCAGTCGAGTGTCCTGGCTGAAACCCGTGTTGTGATATATAAAGAGTGTTTTTTTTCAACATATAGTCATATAATCTAATATACATTATCTTTTCAAATAGTTTGGAGAAATACGGGAGAATGGATATTGGTCTAAAATTAACAATGCTGTCTTTCTGTCCTTGTTTAAAAATGGGTGTAACTTTTGCTATTTTCAAGGAGAGTGGTACACTGCCGGAGGTTAGGGAACAATTAATAACAGCGGCCAGAGGCTCGGCAATGAGTTCAATAATGGGATTGACTAAGTCAGGGCGAATGTCATCATGTCCTGGACTGTGCGTTGTCTTCAAGGTGCGGCTCAATGCAATTATTTCAGCAGAAGAGGTCGGCAATAATCCAAAAGAACCAAGAACGGCATGATTTAGATATGATTCGAAGGAATTGTTAGACGGTGGAATTTTATCTTTGAGCTCTTGTGCTATTCCCGAGAAATAATTGTTAAACTTTTCAGCTAATAATTCAGGATTAGTTATTTTCTCTCCATTAATACTTAGGCAATGAATTGCATTATCAAGCGGTTTTGCATTAGTCAGCGTTCTAATCAGTTGCCACGTTTTTTAAAGATTATTCGCATATTTAGCAAATTCTGAATGATAGTAATTTTTCTCAGCTTTCCTACGTAGAGCTTTGAATTTGTTTCGGTATGTAATAAATTTATTTTTATTTAAAAGAGTCGGCTGCTTAATAAATTTCACATATAATTTTGATTTTGTATCACAAGATTTAAGAAGTGCCGGCGTCATCCAAGGGTTGTGAATTTTTTTTTTAGAAGTGCCTTTTATCCGTATTAGTGGGAAAGCTAAGTTATATGCAGTAGTGATAGATGAAAGAAACTGATCATATGCATGATCAGGATTACCGCCCACACAATTAGTCAGGAACTTACTCCAGTCAATTTGAGACAAAAGTGTTTTAAAATGGTCCTTCGATTTGTCATTTATTAGACGGGTAGCAGGAGGTACAGATGTAAAATTGCTAGTTATAGGGTCAGCATTCACCCATGTTACTATTGGCAGATGATCAGACAAGTCGGAGATCAGTATAACTGACTTAATAATTTTAAAAGGTCTATTGGAGTATATATTATCAATCAAAGTCGATGTAGTAGCAGTAACTCTAGTTGGCTGATTAATAGCCGGTAAGAGATGATGAGAAGACATCATATCTGAGAAGTAATCAGTTTGAGCATGCAGATGGGCATTAAGGAGATCAATATTAAAATCCCCCATTATAAAAATGTCCTTATTTTTCAAACTTAAGAAATCCACTAATTGACTGAATTCGTTATTAAAGATTTCAAGATTCTGGCTTGGTGGTCTGTACACTACACCAGTTAGAAAATAAGAACCGTTCGATTGAGGGAATTTGAGAAATAGGGTCTCGTACGAATAGTGGTGCAGGCAAATGTCTTTAAGTTCCACTGGTTGACAGTCAATTTTATCCTTTATGAAAAGACCCACACCCCCACCCGGACCGGTGGTTCTGCATCTATGTACAAAGTTGTATCCATGGATGTGCACTAGATTTACCGACGATTCGTCTAACCAAGTTTCAGAGACTGCCAATACATCGGCAGATACATGCTCGAGTAAATTTGTAATCTCATTAAGTTTGCCAAGGATACTACGACAATTTATATGCATTAAGATCAGGGTATTTTTTAGAAGATATGGGTGCTGGCTCTAAGGAATCAAGAGTACTATAACTGCATGGCATGGGTTGGGACGTGAAATAGTGTTCGCCTGAATCTATATCATTATTATTTAATAGAGACTGGTTAGACTCTCCACTCTGATAGGACGAGAGGCTTGGTCCATCCCTTAGTGACTTAAGCGAGAGGTAATTATCCGAGGGGTCATTGAGACATGCTCTGAAGTCCTCCTCACTGTCAATATTGTTGTATGGAAATAAACTTGATGTACAATCTGTACAGAACCAGGGCAAAGTAATTTTGTTCACTTCGGCACACGCACAGTGACAAGTCTCAGAGCAAAGGCTACATCTTAGCGCTCCACATAAATCAGCAAGTAAATTAGAACAGTAATAACACTTAACTAATGCAATTCTAGACCAACTATAGGTCTAAATAAAAGTCAGAAAGTAGAAAAAGGAACAGCAATAACACTTAACTAACGAGATTCTGGGCTTATTCAAAACCCAGAAAAAAATACGACAGTTAGGAAAACACGCCACATGGCCAATCGAAACAAGCAAGAAAATAAACATGTACTTTAAGGAACATTTAAGGAGAAAACATGAGAGAACGTGGAATAACTCCAACATGCGAAACCAAGGTCAAAACTAACATAAATTCAGTTCTAATCTTTTAAGATTGCAGTCACAAACTTCTATATGTGCTATCAAAGCCGAAGTTGACAGCAGAACAGATTCCAGCCAAAATCATGGTATACAACGCAGAGAACGTCGAGTACATGTGCAGGTGGTTACAGATAACATTAGAAACAATTCAAAAATTAGACTACAATAGCTTCAGCTACCTTCTCACACCTCCGCAGAGCACCTATATATGTTGATATATATGCAATTGGATGAGCAATTGAGCAATTAGACCCATTTACACACTATATTTTGTGATAGCAGTCAACATAGATTCTATCTATTTACTAGAATAAAATATATAACGGCACGAGCATTATGATTGATAGCGTTCAATGCAAAATCGGTTGTAAATGGCTCGCTGTATATGATGGGACTAATTGCGACATGTTAAAACATCATAGGGCCTGCAGTAATGGAAAGCGTTAGCAGCCAGGAGATTTAGATGACTAAACAGATGAGAACCAGATGAGAATCGGGTGATCACTCACAGATAACTGTCAAGTTCACTGGTTGTGCGAATCTTTCTTGGCGTCTCGTTCTGTGCATCAGTTCGCTTTATGAATGTGTAACCACCCGACGTCCAGGTAGACGTGATTTTCTTCTGACGGAGCAGCTTCCTGGCCTCTGCAAAGATGAGGGCGTTACCCTTCGTAAGATGCTCGTTGATGTAGATTTGGGCAGAGGAATGGTAAGCTGAGAATGAGTTAGTACCTGGATGAGCAGATGATCCACGGAGTGAGGTCCTTGATCGGTACACTAGGTTTCGCGTTTGTTGGTTAGAGAAGCTGACGATGACAGGTCGACAGCCGCTCTGGTCCTTCTTTCGGATGCGATAGGATGTAACGATGTCGGACTCACTGATGTTTGATAGTCCGAGTCTAGTTTGACATAATTCAACAACTGCCCGGGTAGTAGATTGATTCTGATTACGTCGACTTTCCGTTGGCGCGTCCACAGCTGAGAAAGCAGACTGATTTGATTCAGGAATGCCATGAATGATGAGGTTGTTCGTGCGGCTGTTGGTTTCCAGATCATCAACGCGAAGGCTGAGCAGCCGGTTTTCTGTCTCAAGTCCGGCCAGACGGGTGTTCGAAGCTTCGGTAACCGCAGCCAGTTTTTCCGCGACTAGGCCGTCAACAAGACCCTCGAGGGTAGTCGACACGAAATTCTTCGCTAGATTGTTGAAAATAGCTTCAGCCACCGGAGTTAAGACCGGAGTTAAGACTACGGTGAGGCGCTCGACCAATGCGTCGAGAACACGTGCGTCTTGTACGGCCTCGAGTAGGTCGTCCATTCGTATCGCTTTTTTTGCCATTGTCGCTCGAAATTAAATCCAAACAAACCAAACGGACGTTCGCCAAAGCAAAACCTTTTATATTTATTGCCGTTGGTGAAGTTTTCAGCATTTGGTAACTCCTAATGTTGCATTATTTCGAATTCGGCCGGAGGGTGTGTCAATCAACAACGTCCGCCATTCCATATATATATATATATATGTATTGTATCCACCAGTGATATATAATTATGTATCCACCAGTGATAGCGTCAAGAGCATTGGATAGACTATAGAAATAGAAATATCCTTAAGACCTGCAATGAAAACTGGGGCCTTCAGTCACAGACGAAGCCTTTCGTGTCCACAAAGAGCAGACAGTGACATCTAATACCAGACAGTAATACAGTGCAGTAGCGTGAGTCGTGACAAGTCATGCAAGATTAATTCTTACCTGTCTGGCCAATTATAGCAAATGAGATTTAACTGTTTCATAAATTAATTATCGTTCTGTGCTATTACTATACAGTACACTGTACATCGGCTTTTTTAAAAGAAAATTTTAGTACTTCACAACCAATTCTTTCTTTTCCCACCCGCTGTAGTAAATTATTACTCTCAATCGGACTTTTTACTAGTTTTTACACACAGAAGTGCTTCTACAACTGCGCAAATCCATTTAAAATTGCACAATTTGTGTACAGCTGCACGCTAAAAAAACTGGTAGGCTATACATCTCTCGTTGGCAGGTGCGATCTGCGGACTGTACTGACTTCTGGTACACATAGTCTGTTGTCGTAAACGGAGCTGTTATACAATATAGCCTACGTGGGGGCGTTTTATTGCATGAAAATTAATTTCGATTGACCTTTGGATGAAATTTAATTAAAGTTGGCCTGATAAAGACAACTGATCCGACCTTCTTCACATTTTTCTCTCAACAAACATTATTCTCGTTGTTCCGTCGGCCTAGTTTACATGTATGCCCATACGTTGCTAAATAATTTTAATGGCATCAATGCCGTAGGCTACTTGACGTTGGTAAGTAGGCAGTCCACCATAAGTATTACCGATCCAGATTCCATTTAAAGTAACATCTTTTTCATCAATGGAAATTCTGTTTGAGCAAAAATTATTGCAATCAATCCAACTTTTATCAGTGACGCGGGATGGTTTGAATCACGTCATACTGAAAATATAACCCAGAGCATTTGTTCATATCCGCTAAATATCCATTCGGGTATTGGGGGAGCAAAGTTTGCTAAAATTGCCCACTGTCTCGAAACACTGTATACCAATTTTGCCAGGCTACGGCCTTGCCATGGGATAGCCCCTTAATATCAGTACTGCTTCTCAGAATCTTATTCCAAGAAATCTAGTCGCTTCTACAATAATTCTTCAGCGTCTGATGAAGAAAAGACTCAGTTGACACTTTTCCTAATCGCTTATGACTTTCGCTCCAACATTTCAGTCGCTTCGGCTGCTTGCAATTTACTGCCTCATCCCACAGCGATCACACGAACCAATTCCGATGTACTGCATATCAATTTATTTTCCTATTCAATATCGCACTCCTTATATCCTATAGATTTTCTTTGTTGAACTACCGCTATCGCACGCCTTTTCGATTCAATCTAGCTTAAGTTTTAGATGCCGTTTCTTGTTTTGCTTTAGCGCCGCTGCATGGTCTTGCGGTCTTACTAGTCGAATTTGGACGTCGAATTAAATGTCAGCAGTGTGTTGCTGAATCTTACCACACCCGATGAAGTTTAGTTGCCTTTTTGGAGTCGTTTCTGGCGGTGTGGACGGCAGACGGCAGAGAGGAAGCAGGGGTTGATGTACCGCTGGGGCTCGAGTCCGGGTCGAGAGAAGACGAAGGGCGGAGACCTTGGACTGAGTTATGGTCGGATGTTCGTTGGCTGGACCAGAGGTTTCGCTCGTCATAGTATACGGAGACGATGACGTTTCTTATTCTCCAGCGAAGGAAGGAAGGAAGGAAGGAAGGAAGGAAGGAAGGAAGGAAGGAAGGAAGGAAGGAAGGAAGGAAGGAAGGAAGGAAGGAAGGAAGGAAGGAAGGAAGGAAGGAAGGAAGGAAGGAAGGAAGGAAGGAAGGAAGGAAGGAAGGAAGGAAGGAAGGAAGGAAGGAAGGAAGGAAGGAAGGAAGGAAGGAAGGAAGGAAGGAAGGAAGGAAGGAAGGATAGATGAATGAATGGATGAATGAATGGATGGATGAATGGATGGATGGATGGACGAATGAATGGATGGATGGATAGATGAATGAATGAATGGATGGATGATGGATGGATGAATGGATGGACGGAAGGATGGATGAATGGATGGATGGAAAGAAGGTGGAAAACATGTCGAATGACAGAGTGATGCTACAACATACGATAAGCTATGTCGCGTCATGTTCTGCTCTTTAAGAAACTCATATAATTCTAATGTTAGTTATGTAAATATGGACGAAATAATATGTCTTTCTCTGCATTGTCTGCAATGCTTCGACAACTGGTTAATACAGAAAATGACACTAAGTTATATACTATATAACAATTGAATTGCAATTTGCTGCCTCATTCCACAACGATCGCACGAACCAATTCCGATGTACTGTATATACCAATTTATTTTCCTATTCAATATCGCACTCCTTAGCCTATAGATTTTCTTTATTGAACTACCGCTATCGCACGCCTTTGCGACAGTAGCGGCGCCATTGAAGCTATATACCTATAGGCCTATATTTATTTGTGAGTTTGCTAATTAAATGCGACGAGCCGCAAAGTTCATATAATTTGGGCCTAGATTGTTGCACTGCAGCTTAACTTAGTTTCTAACAGCTAAACTGTTTCAGTACAAAAACAAAATTATGAAATTGGAATTTGAAAATTTCTTTCTTCACTTATATATACGCGCCACATTCAAGCATCGACATTACCTTTCAATATCTCGTTTCTAGACTTGCGCAGGCCCTATGGTGGTAAAGATTCGCCAACCCCTCCACCGGGTGCCCAATGCCCACAGTGACACAGTAGTGACGTTTTTGAGTGAAAAGCTGAAAAGTGTGAAAATGCGACCCGGTGAAACAGTGAAAATTAGGGGTTTTGCAGTAGTGAAGGTCTGGAGTGAAAAGGTGAAAATTGTCGAAATGCATACCGGTCAAACAGCAAAAACGAGGTTTTTCGCCCCACCCTGACCCCCATGGTCAACCGTCAATGGTGGTAGAGATTCACCGACCCCTCCACGGGGTGTCCCATGACGAGACCGACAGATAATGAAGGTTTGGAGTGGAAAGCTCAAAACTTGTTGAAATGCATCCCTGTCAAACAGACAGAGAGACAGAATTTTCTCTTTATTTATATAGATTATTATTATTACATGGAGCGCCTTCAAAACAACTTCCTGACTGTCCCTAAGCCAAAACGAGCTCAATGTCGTTACGCAGCTGGAGAGCTGGAGATCTTAGAAAAATGAACTGCCGCACACATGTATGACCCGGCCACATAATGATAATAAGACCTGAAAACTAGACAGACATACAAACATACAGATGAGGACTGGACGATAGTAAACAATCAATGGTAACAGACGAGAAAATATCTCCATACTGGACATTATTTTTAACAGTGAGAAACGGAAAGAGCGGAGCGGTGCAGAGTGGCAAGGATATGGAATGGAACAATGAGGAGAGGCAAGGAAAGAGCGGAACAGTGGGAAGTGGCAAGGAAAAAGTGGAATTGACTCCGGAGTTTAGATGATTATTGATGATGGCAATCCTCATGCCGGATGCATGGCGCTAAACTATCTATTTCTGCAGTGACTTTCACTCGTACTTTTCCATATCATGACAAGTTGAGGAGAGCATTGGTGTCGATTTGTCTACCTATCTATTTGTGTGTTTCTATGTCTGTATGTATGTATGTCTGTATGTTTTGTGTGTTTGTATGTCTGTATGTATGTCTGTATGTTTGTATATCTGTATGTTTGTATGTCTGTCTGTATGTTTGTATGTCTGTCTGTATGTTTGTATGTCTTTCTGCCCTTTCGGCTTTCTAAGGATCATTTGTAAGACAGAGATTGATGTTTGCGGATATACGTGTGCACGCCTATGCATAATGTGTGCATGTTGGTGAGTATGCTCACTATGTATGCATGTATTGTATGTATATGCATGTAAGTATGTATGTATGTATGTATGTATGTATGTATGTATGTATGTATGTATGTATGTATGTATGTATGTATGTATGTATGTATGTATCTATGTATTTATGTATGTATGCATGTATGTATATGCATGCATGCAAGTATGTATGTACATATGTATGCATGTATATATATGAATGTTTGTATGTATGTATATACGCACAAATATGTATGTAGGGCTCACGTACGCAAGCATGTGTTTTTATGCATTTTTGCATAAAAACTACGCATGTATCTTCTATCCGCAATGTTCAAAAGCCTTCAAAGTGAGCACATCAGCGTTAGCTTACTGATTTAGCACGTACATCAAGACCTGCCTAAGAGATCATCCGATTCTGCGGCCCACAACCAGTGTTATTAATTATCACATTCAGCATTCCCATTATCCCATAACACGTGGCATAGGTGAAGATTGCATGTACATGTATGCGAAGAAGAGAAGTGCTAAGAAACAGCATAATATTATGTCTTGCCTTAATTACTCGTGCTGTGTCAACGAGACCTATATTGGCTGAACGCGGAGTGATAATGAAGAGAGATATCCATCTGGGATTCTCATGCATCAAAGCCGATGTAGGAAATAACGGCGCGGTATAATACACGTAATAAGTTATGTGATTTGGTCGCATTTCACTTGAGCGTATTATACGTAATATTGCATATCAGTCATGAAGGAGCGCAAAATAATTTAAACCCCGCAGTCGATCGAGTCGATCGATCGAGTCGATCGTCGGCCGAGCCAAGTCGATCGAGTCGTCGAGAGGTCGGCGAGTCGACGAAGTCGATTGAGTCGATCGTCGCGTGAGCCAAGTCGATCGTAGCCCACGACTCGATCGACTGCGGGGTACAAAATTTTTACTGTCCTGCGCAATGACCTTTCCAGATTTGAATGGCAATACCTTCATGAAGATGTAATACCTTCACGAAGGGGTCATCGGTTTTTATGGGACGCGGTGGTGCAGTAGTGGGTTCGGCTCGTGCGTCTCGGCGTGAAAACTGTGAAACTCTGATGCAGTGTCCGCGCTGTCGTCGCGAGCGCCCCTGAGTATGGAGCTTGACAGAGGCGTTACAGCATATGTGAAAAATTGATAAATTAATAAAAAATGTTTTTCGTTGGATGCGATGGTGCAATGGTTTGCTGTATTATGCAATGTGGAGCTTCAGACGACCTTGTTTACAGCAAGGCTATTATTGCCAAAGAAGAGCGAAAATATTGTTGTGCAATTTTCTCATCTATCGGCTTTTCTTTTGATTCACTGCTTATTCCATTCCTCCGATGTTTGTTCTTCCGGGTCTCCGATTTATTCGACTCTTGGGGGGGGGAGTGTAGGGGGCTGATAATAGCCATGATCTGTTTCAACGTCGATATTGGAATTAGCGCTGCAGAGACAGCAAAGATGCCTTGATAAGCACCTACATGTATGTCCGACGAATATCGGGCAATATCCAGCAGTACCCACATTTTCAGGATTGTATTCCCATGCATACTGACGCCCTAGGCCTAATGCAAAATAATGAAATATTAACTGTCGTTTAAAAATTATAAAATCTGGGGCAAAACAAGCACAGCAGGAAACCATGTAATAACTTAGGAACACGAAACCAATTAAATCACATAAGAGCACAAAAGCAGGACTATGGAAATTAGAAAGGGAGAAAAATACTAGGGTATATAATAATAAATTATTATTGCGGAAGGCAATGAACACCATGCAGGGACGAACTGTCAGAGAGCAGAAGACGAGAAAAGACTTTAAGAGAAAATAGAAGAAAGATAAGAAAAAAAGACGAAGAAAAGAAAGAGGAAGAAGATGGGGGGAGAAGATGGG
>OX457043.1:24088919-24143919 GCA_949752735.1 Lumbricus terrestris | reverse complement strand
GAAGAAGCGGCGGCAATGGTGGAGTCGGTGAAGAAGAAAATAATGTGAAATAGGATATGGAGGAGGAAGAGGAGAAGGACGATGAGTCCTGGAATTATTTAATCGATCTGATATACGGAGAAATTGATCAATTTGCCAGGCGTTCAGTTGCCCGCAAAAAGCCAGCGCACATGGTTTGGGAATCGTCTGTACACACCATCGTCGGTGACCTTTCCCTACACTCCTCCTCTTCCCCCTTCCTCTCAGGCCCTTCGTCGCCTCGTAGGAGAAAGCGTTCAACGTGACAAGCCCCGTTTGGCCCCTGCGATATATTTATGCGATGAAGGACGAAAGCCGTCGGTGGCAGAAGACCAAAATGTCCGTCGTATGATGCTGCGAGTGGCGCTCCAAGCGATCGGTTGAATGAATTCAGTGGATATACGACTCTTGAAGACGATGATGATGACGACGACGATGACGATGATGATGATGATGACGATGACGACGACGACGACGACGACGACAAAGACACCGATGTGCGTGCGACTGCGTTTGTCGTCTCTGCACTTCAGGCGACTGGTCGTAGACATGGGCGGAGATTTAAGGGAGGAACAGAGGGACGGTCTCCTCCCCCCATGTTTGTGGTGAGTAGCCTAACTCCTCCATAACAAACTCATATGCTCATATCCCCCAAAATTCAAGAAATATTCGCAAATAGCATCGTGAATTTCTACAGTGTGAAAACATAAGATTATTGGTGAATCCTGGCAAAATAAACGGAAAGACTAAAAAAAGGTCCTCAGCTGTTTTGGCGGGGAAAATTGTACATCTTCATATAATATTTCTATCAAATTACTAAAAAAAGGTCACCAGCTATTTTGCCCTTCTTGCTTAAGGTACATATGAGCGCTTGCGTCCGATATGATTGTCGTTCTGTGCATTGATGAGCTTGGGAAGTCCGATGGGGCGGGGCGGCCGTGGCCCCATCTTACTAGTCAGATCGATTGCATCATCCATCACAATCGGATTAGATGAGAACAAATCTGATCTAAATCTCTTTGTTTTACGGAGTACAATGGCATACGCTGTATCCCTGTCTCAATTCATTCGACTCTGAGGTCACGCTAAGGTCATCTAGTTCACCGTATAATTCGGCTGACGTTAATTCTATAGAAAATCCTGCAGACGTCTGTTAAACGCTCCGTCATTGTCAACGGACGATGAAGGCAGGAGGAGGATCGAGGAGGAGGAGGAGGAGGAGGAGGAGGAGAAGGAGGAAGAGGAGGAGGAGGAGGAGGAGGAGCTCCTGTGACGATGATCAACGCTGAATTACATGTAGGTATAGTTTAAACTTTAAAGGATTCATTGGCAGCTGCACATGCAGAAGAATGTTCTAATTCCAGATACAAGTTCTCTATATACTTGGTCGAAGTTCATTCGCAGATGGTTGCTTTTTTATCCAGGTAAGGAATTCTCAAGATCGCCACTCACACTGCAGAGGCCACAATTAATTATGCAAGTGGAGAGTTTCCCTCTTTCAGCTTCTGTAAATGCATACCGGTAATTATATACATATGTACAAACTTATGCAGTTATTATGTAGATAAGATCTATATTTTAATGTCGAGTAGGAAGTTAATATGTATGTATGTATGTATGTATGTATGTATGACTGTATGTATGTATGTATGTATGTATGTATGTATGTATGTATGACTATGTATGTATGTATGTATGTATGTATGTATGTATGTATGTATGTATGTATGTATGTATGTATGTATGTATGTATGTGTGTGTGTGTGTATGTATGTATGTATGTATGTATGTATGTATGTATGTATGTATGTATGTATTTTCGCCCAATGCAACACTAAATACAACATGGTCATTTATACGTATATATAGAGACTATAATTATGTTTATATGCACATAATGTATATTTATTGTCACTTCACCGACTTGATCAAACGGCTTCATTTTGGAGGCTTTGTAGCATTATACTCATCATGCTTTAGTGACAGTGATTGTGTATACAAGCCACATTGTACACACTGTCTCTGTTTTAAGTAGACATTACTGCACACCGTGTAAGCTCAGTCATTGAAAAGGGTTTTCGTGCTTCACAATGTTACACAGTCAAGAGAGGGAGAGAGAGAGTCTTGTTCCGCGTACAATGCGTACAATGCGTACAATAGATCATTGTTTGTAAGCAGACGGTGAGCGATTGGTGTCATTGTTGAGCCGAGCTGTTGAAGGATCACCATCACCTGCCCCCAACGCATCCCCCCAGTTCACCTGCCCTCCCCATTGCATCCACCCTCCCCCCAATTCCCTCCGCTAACCATTCCGTTATGCGGGGCGAAACCCACCCGCGGCGGGACGCTGGTGTGCGAGCGCCTGAATACATATGCATCCCATGCGCTGGGATTAATCTATATTCATCTGTTGAGACTACTTCTGCTGCTGCGTGTAAATGTGTGTGCCTTGAAGAAAACGAGACTATTGACCGAGAAATTTATGTCCATTTCCACCGGGAGGGAGGGACTGACGTTAAAAAATGCGACACCGATGAAACCGGATTCCTTGCATCGCTTGGCAAAAACTGCTGCTCTGGGATAGCCTATACATGTGTGGCCAAAAAAAAATTGGCAATGGATTCATTAGGTGTCACGTGATCAATTGCCCCCAACAGAGTTTCCATGATCCGGACTGGAATAACAACCATGATAATCATCGGAGACTCTGCTTTCGATTTAAGAATAAAGTTCCCATTGAAATGAAATCTGCCTTAGTTTATGTCTACGGTACAAAATCGCCCTATCCGTTTCGGTTGTCAATGGTTAAATGATTTTGATATTTGAACATTAGTGAATCTGCGCCACAAAACTTTATTGACTTGGACAAAAGTTTTGATGATGCAGATCTAACCATTTAATCTATGCAAAAACACATGTCGTTTCTTCGTTTCTTATAATATTATATAAATTGTAGCCTAAAAATCGCCGACATTTTTTCACTTTTAACGAATCCTTTTTCAGCTGTCTGAAATACTAACTGGCTCTTTTAGAAATCATGGACTACCAGATTGGGAGACATACATGTAACATTGGATATAGGTGATATACATGTAACATTGCAGCTGTGTCAATCATTAACACTAGTCACTGTTTTAATCACTGGTAGTTGTAGAAATTATTAACAGTTAGATCTATACAGAAGGCTCTTTTGGTTATAGGCATAACTGATGGAAATGTCGATATTTGTTTTGCTGCTGGTCCAGGGCTTTTTTTAACGTGCAGTTGCACACAAAATGTGCAGTTGTAGAAGCACTTCTGTACAGTTAAAACTAGCAAAAAAGGTCATTGTCCTCCGGTTGGAGGTAATTTACCATGGAAGATGGGAAAGGAAAGAAGTTGTGCAGTTCTAAAATTCCTTAAAAACAGCCCTGTGCTGGTCGTGGCTGTAATGGTGATGGTGGTGGAAGACGAGTTTTTTTAACGCTTTTTTGTCTAATAGAGAAGATCGACCGACACAATAAATGACACAAACAACAACCGCTGTATCCCAGGATACATGCAAGTTGAGAGCGTTGGGCGTAATCAGAATGTAAAATCTGAACCAATTTATTCTTATTGATATGCAAATTTATTCAACCATGCAGCAGGGAGTCCCACTGACATAAAGAAAGGCCAGACAGAAAGATAAATTGCAGGAGAGGCGGACATGGAAGGCAGACGGGAATGAAAACTTCCGACAGAGGAACAGAAAGGTAGACAGACACGTTTGCAATGTAAAAATACGGCGAGTAGGTCTACAAGAATAAGGCAACAATAGGGTGCGGAAAAATCTCAGTCTATAGCGAGGACGAAAGAATCAGAATGAAATATTATTCGTCATCGTGGTTCCATTGTTATTCGTCTGCAGTAAGCTCAAAGTCACGTGTCGTGTCGTCATGGCAACGGACGAAACGACGCGTCACGCGATGCCGGGTCACGTGTTATTCTTCAATGGCAACAGAAGTTGAACGTGGGAGGTGTAGAGGGATCCTTTAGTTTTTCATGGCATTGTTTCGTCCGGTGATTTTGTTCCGAGTCGAATGTAGGCGACCAGTTATTCTCGCACATCTATATAGCGTGACTACGAAGGAAATATTTCTTGGCGGCTTTCTTAAAATAAACACAATACGTACGTCTATTGTTGTGCGACCTATTGTACTCGTCTTATAAGTCGTCGGATTGCGTGTCTTGCATTCTCATATTGACATAAACTCTGCACCGAGTTTTATGAATAATTACCGTCACGGAGGCCATGACTACCAGGGCCATGGGGTAATTGGGGCAAACATGGGTTGAGGTGGCGAAACAATAATTATTATAGCTCCAAAGGTTTTTTTACTGTTAGAGCTGTTGTGCCTTAATGGGACGTATTCCGGCGAATCACTCGGTATGCATGTATATGGACATTTATATAGCGCTTTAAACTATCTCACGAAAGCGCTTAACGTAGCTTAACGTATGCCCGACATGTACATATAGTTCTGACAAGTGCGACTTAATTCGCATGCAGAATTGCAGATAGCCACGCTCGGTGTTTACAAGAAAAGTGCAACAACTACAATGCTATGTACAATTTTTACATGTATATCACCTATATATCA
The DNA here is from genome assembly GCA_949752735.1 of Lumbricus terrestris. NCBI lineage: Eukaryota > Metazoa > Annelida > Clitellata > Crassiclitellata > Lumbricidae > Lumbricus > Lumbricus terrestris. The sequence continues at coordinate 24,139,279 of OX457043.1, read as the reverse complement.
ATGTTACATGTATATCACCTATATTCAATGTTACATGTCTATCACCCATATCCAATGTTACATGCATACCACCTATATCCAATGTTACACTTACATGTATATCACCTACATGTATATCCAATGCTGCATGTATATCATCTATATCCAATGTTACACGTATATCATCTATATCCAATGCTACATGAATATCACCGGGAACGTCTCAAAACTTTCCGGACCACCCACTCATAAAAAGTGAGTTACTTTTATAAAACATCTGGGTCCAAATTTATGGGAGGTGACTTGGCTAAGACACCACTTAGCGCTAAGATGCGTCTAGCTAAGACGTGTCGTAGACTTTACGACATCCCGTATTCACAACGCACACTTACAGGACCACTTACTTAGTCGACAAACTAAAGCGTGGTTATAGTTAGCGCGCATGCGCACATAATATTAATAGGCGGCCGTGCCTTAGCCAGTGGGCTAGACAATGAGCTGTCCGCGTATCAAAACAAACAAAGACGTTGCATCGCCCGCGGAAGATATTATCTTCGGCGGTAGATTATATGCGATCTAAAATGCGTTTTGTTACACATTAATGGTATTTAGTGACGGCGAAAACCACAAGCATAAATCAGCTCATCGTCCCACATCCAACGGAATTAAATTTGGTGCCTCTGAAACACTCTTTAATAGTTTAAACCGCGTCGAAGTGGACGAATCGAAGATGTCCCGCCGGCCATGTTTGCCTTTACGACAGCGACTAGTAGACTTACACGACCCTCATAGGTCGACTAGCGTAGTTGTGTCTTAGCTGGCTAAGACGTCGTTGTGAATTCTGATTTATCCGTTAGTTGCCCGCTAGTCGCAACTAGGATCTAAGACATGTCTGAGATACCGTCATAAATTTGGCCCCAGTGCCGCTTATTATAACAGACGTAACTGTTCCGTCCACTTAATTAAAGAGATCCGTCGCTGCCAAAGATTCTCTACAGTCTACAGCGTATACAAGTGTGTGTGTCTGTGTGTGTGTGTGTGTGTGTGTGTGAGAGAGAGAGAGAGAGAGAGAGAGAGAGAGACAGACAGACAGACAGACAGACAGACAGACAGAGACAGAGAGACAGAGACAGAGACGCATCCCATGCATTCGAATAATTATACTCTGAATTATTTTCCACTGAATTATTGCTGGACGTATTTTTCACATCTGGCGTCGTAAACCATTGACTGAGATCTTACAAAGAAAGCCGATGAGACTCTTGGAATCCAAATTAAAAGCAAAACCAATATCCAAACGATGAAACAATTTGCTCTACCGTCGTAAATTATAGGCCCCTATGCTGTCGTTTCATCGTCACAAGCAATCTATTTGATAAATAAGCCTCTGAGTAGGTCTCAGGAAGAGGCGCTATATAAATTCTCGGAATGAATCAATGAAGCCTAAGCCTGAACTCACGCGTGCCTGATCCAGCTGTGTAACCTATTACGCGTTTTGATGGACGTTGGCGTCGTCTGGCGAATTAGGCTATATGAGAACTAATCAGGACAACAGCGCGTGATGAAGAATTAGGACAGATGTCGGAGATTGCTTGTTTCTTTCTTAGCACCAGCAACATACCATAGGATGGTAAAATTGGATGTTTCGTAAACTGAGGCACAGATGTTCTAAACGGGAAAACCAGATTCCAAATACACTGCACTCCTACAGTATACCGCCTCACAAAGTGTTTCGCATTACTTAACAGGAAACCAATTACAACTAAGTTTACTGGATGAAAATCCACCGAAAATGTAGACTGTTACAATACATGACTTGATAATTGATTCACTGCATTTTATAGCCTACGTAAAGCAGTGTAGAAAATATCTGGGAGTCAGACTATGATCTGCGTGGAATTGGAGTGTGGAAAAGAATACTCTATACTCTGGGGTCCAAAGAAAGACTAGGAATTGAACCCTCAACCACCCAAATTGCAAGGCCGTGGCTAGGGAGGTGTTTTGGGTGTTTGAACACCCACCCACCCCCAAATGAAAAGTGTAAAATACTATAACTCATTTACTACAGTGTGCAATGCATCGGGCGCCCATAACCCGCAGAAGGTTGCAATTTTAGAAGGAATAAAACATGAATCGGGCGAAAAGTCCGCCAAAAAAGCAAGTGATGGCTATAAAAAAAACACACCCCGAAATATAATCCCATGGCTACGGCCTTGCCAAATTGTCACCTTGGGGGCATTTGTAGCGTAGTGTTTTGTTTCAGGACGATGACATGCATGAACGTGCTTATTATTTTCATTCAATTGATAAATCGAATGCAAAAATTGCGCTCGACGACGATTCGAATAAACAAAATTTCGATATGAGCAATATTTTCATATCGATCCGTTCCTGCCCAGAGAGAGACAGATGATATATCGACTGAATTCATGACAAGGTTCCAATTTATATCATTTCCAGTTGCTAGGATTCGTAAACAAAGACCTAAGCTGGCGGCATGCATGCACCATTTGCAATTGGGTCAGCCGTTGCGAGGCGCTTGACCCGTAAAATCGCTAGAAATGAGATTGGTAGTCGCTAAATCAAAAACTCACTATCCACATCTATACCGAAGATTATCTATCTCAGCAGAGCGGCAAAGTAATCGGCTATACTCGTAGCATTTCGTCTGCCATTAGCCATTTAGACGGCATCCAGAGTCGTGATTGGGTTCAAAGCCTGGCGACCACTCAGATATTGACTTCGTTCAGCGATGGTTTCAAATTTCGCAGTCATTTAATTTGCTTCAGATTTATTTAAACGAAAGATATTTGCGCAGCAGAGTTGTACGATATTTCTGGATTTGGTTGCTATTGACATTGTATAAGTCTACAGGGCGTTTTAATGTGCAGTTGTAGACCCAATGTGCAGTTGTACACAAAATGTGCAGTTATAGGCCTCAATGAATTTGTGCACTTGTAAAAGCAACTGGAGGGAACACAGAACAAATGCCTCGAATTTGGCGGAGCTGCGACCGAAACAGAGACTGCTGCATGGAGAGGATGCAAAAAAGGAAACTGCGATACTTCGGACACCTGATGAGGGCAGATAACACACCGACACTGCTAATACAAGGACGAATTGAGGGTACCAGAGCACGGGGAAGACCAAGGAGGCGCTGGATGGACGATGTCTGTGACTGTAACGGACTATATATCACCTGTGGACTGTGTCAGACGCAGGGCTTTTTTTAACGTGCAGTTGTACACAAAATGTGCAGTTCTAAATGGATTTGTGCAGTTGTAGAAGCACTTCTGTCACAAGTTCTGTGCAGTTAAAACTAGCAAAAAAGGTCATTGTTCTCCGATTGGAAGCAATTTACCATGGAGGATGGGAAGGGAAAGAAGGAGTTGTGCAGTTCTAAAAATTCCTTAAAACAGCCCTGGTCAGACGGGCGCAGGACAGAGTGGAATGGAGGAAGCTGCTGTCGTTGTCTCTGGTCTCCGACCCTCAGAAATGAGGATGGACAGCACCATCATCATCATCAAAAGCAATCCTGTGCAATGAAAAGCAGTAAAACAAGGCCTCAATGTCGCTCGATTGCGTATAATTTTATTTTATAGCGTATACCATGGAAGACCGAAATGGAACGAAGAAAAAAGTCATCAGATTTTTAAGAAGGGAACTTGGTAGTTGGTACTTTATTGGAAATTTATGGCTAATGACTAAAAAGACTAAAAAGTCATCGGATTTTAAAAAAGGGAACTTGGTAGTTTAGTACCTTATTGGAAATTTATGGCGAATGACTAAATAAGACTAAAAAAAGTCATCAGATTTGAAAACAGGGAACTTGGTAGTTGATACCTTTTTGGGAATTTATGGCAAATGACTAAATAAGACAAAAAAGTCATTAAATTTTAAAACAGGGAACTTGGTACCTTATTAGATAATTTCTGACGATTGACTGAAAAAGGTCGTCAGAAATTGTCGGGCCAAAGGGCGTGCACTATGGAATACTAGATTAAACATTGCTTGTTGTGCAGTGCAGTTATAAAAATTGCCTTTAAAAGCCCTGGTATAGCAACTCAGTGTGACGGACCCCGCTAATTATATATACTATCACAGGAGCCTACAGTATTTCTTTTAGCAAGCAAGTCATAAAGATGACAGATTCTACGTTCAACCAAGAATGTTGGAGTTTTAATTAACCATTTAGGACATTACTATTTATTGTTTTAACTATAGGCCTATGTGTATTTTATTATTTTTATTTATGTCAAATATATTTTTATTAATGTGCAATTTTTATAACTGTACTGTAGTCTTTTTAGTCATTCGACATAAATTCCCAATAAGGTACCAACTACAAAGTTCTCTGCTTAAAAATTTGATGACTCTTTTAGTCTTTTTAGTCATTCGCCATAAATTTCCAATGGCATACATACGTGCTGCATGTATCCATACCATTTAATATATAATATACAATTATGACCTTACGTTACGCTATTATAAATATACATATATAATTATATATATATTCTTTTGATCAGCTGGTCTATTGATCACTAGACATAATGGTGAGCAGGTGCGTGCACACCAACCTGTTGTAATGAAGGTCACGTTGCGCGGGATTCTGTGTCAAGTGTTGACCGACCGACCGACCGATCGACCGTCATGCAGGTGAACAGCTGAGCGAGAATAGAGAAGCTTATTGTAGAGAGGAGTGTGGTGCGGAGGGGGGGTGGAGATAACGGCACCGGAAGTAATTAAGGTGTTTTTTTGCAAGGGACACGATCTGGCTTCGTTCATCTCCGGATTATACGAATCGACGCCCGCACTGCTTCAGAAGTTCAGAACACCTGCCGACATATAATATATGCATTCATATACGTATACACATACATACATGCATATAACTGTGTGTGTGTATATATGTATATATATTATATATTGGTTTATGAGGCATAGCAAGATGATGACATCCGTATATATATATATATATATTATAAATATATATTTCTTGGTGACTTGATTCCAAAGTGTGTTGAATATCTTTCCGATTTTTCCGCTGCATGTTTGTTCTTGACTTTTGCGATCGATGACAGCGTGAGAGAAAATTGGTAAGTTTTTTTTAAAATAACGTGATGTGGGTCAGCTTAGTTACTCTTAGCAAAGAATACCTATTATACACCGTGATTAAAAAAAGTAAGCCAAATTGTTTCTGTATATATCTCTAATACCTGATAACACATCACGCTAAAAAAAATCCAAATATTTAGAGAAGTGGACCAAGAATATGATTCAAAAATTTCATGGGATAAAGTTGAACGGATAAAAAGATATGAATCTTTCAAATTCATATGCCGAAATTTCAGTTGCATTTCGAGTGATTCAACTCAACGTCGAGGGTCTGTCGGCGGTCAAGCGCAAACTCGTCATGCAAGCGCTAAATAAATAAGTTGCTACTTTACAACACTGCAGCGTCATTGCAAAAGACGATTAGCGTCGCCCTCCTCCTTTCATTAAACTTGGGACTGGCACTTCCATTTTATGAGTAGCGGCGGAGATGGTGTAGCAATGATAAAACGTATATGGCACATGATAGTGTAATTATCCGAAGTTCTCATCGTTGGACAAAGCTGAAGTGTACGCAAGAGAGAGACAGAGACCAACTTGTTCAAAGTCCGCGGAGCAGATTGCTTGCTCAGATTGGGTGCTTTGCTGAGACGGGGTTCGAGCCAAGAGATAGTTATTGTGCGCTGGTTCAGTGACCTACGGTGTGTGTGTGTGTGTGTGTGTGTGTGTGTGTGTGTGTGTGTGTGTGTGTGTGACTTCTTGTGGACCGTATACAAAGGGAGAGTAGTAAACATACAAAGGGAGAGTAGTAAACAAGTAGGAACGTGACCTATGTTCAGGGTTCGTAGAAAAGCAAGCGTCAGGATTTGAGGGGTTCACGGTGGCCATTGCGTTTTTATGATGGTATGTGAGGGATTTGTGATACCACGCAGAGGGCAAATTAAAAGGAAGCAGTGGATGGGATAGGGGGGGGTTGAGGAGGATGGGGTGGGGTGAGGAGGGGCGTTGCTACGGTGCAACTGCGGGATTGTTGTTCGGTTTGGATCGGTCGATCGATTGAAGCGAAAGTCGTAAAGTGCCTCTGGGTAACGAAGCCGAGTAGGAAAACATACGAATACACAACGAAGCATATACAAGTGCATGCACACAGATGGACACAGACATAAAGGCACATAGAGGGAACCACGACGAAACGAAGAAAAACCAGAAGACATGCGTATACAGTGACACGATAAGTAGAAGAAAGATATTATACGGACATGTGAATACACATCCCATAGAACTGCCAAAACATAATTATAGCCTATAGACGAGCACAGATATACAAAGATAGTGACCCTTACGGTGGCATAATAATATGCATGTATAGTCAAACCTGCGTATACGAGCGCAGATACAAAGATGTAAGTCTATATGGAAACTTCGGGTGATAGATACAATGAGACACACCGATACAAATAGATGGATGAACACAGATACACAGCGACACGTATACGGTGACGTATACATGCAGAGACACTCTTTCAAACATAGATAGACATAGACATAGGCACAAAGATATACTTAAGGCGATAGATATAAAGAGACACACTCACCAACATAGATATACAGGGTGGGCCATAAAAAAAGACCCCCCTAGGTTTTTTGCCAATATCTTGACCAAAAGTAAGAATTTTGACATGAAATTTTACAGTCTTAAAGACAATTCATATTTACACTTGATGACCAGATTTCATCAAAATATTTCAAACAAACCAAGAGTTATGCCACTTTTAGGAAGGCCACCCACCGTTTTTTGACGATTCAAAAACTTAACACAACAAAAAGTAGATGTTTGCCAATATCTTGGCCAAAAGTAAGAATTTCGAAATGAAATTTTACAGGTTTATAGACAATTCATATTTACATATGATGGCCAAATTTCATAAAAATATTTCAAACAGAACAAAAGTTATATCACTTTTAGTGAGGCCACCCACCGTTTTTTGACTTTTTTGAATAATCAAAAAACGTAGGGTGGCCTCACTAAAAGTGATATAACTTTTGTTCTGTTTGAAATATTTTTATGAAATCTGGTTATCTTATGTAAATATGAATTGTCTATTAATCTGTAAAATTTCATTTCGAAATTCTTACTTTTGGCCAAGATATTGCCAAAAACCTACTTTTTGTTGCGTTACGTTTTTGAATCGACAAAAAACGGTGGGTGGCCTCCATAATAGTGGCATAACTTTGGCTCTGTTTGAAATATTTTGATAAAATCTGGCCATCAGGTGTAAATATGAATTGTCTTTAAGCCTGTAAAATTTCATTTCAAAATTCTTACTTCTGGCCAAGATATTGGCAAAAAACTTAGGGGGTCTTTTTTTTGGCCCACCCTGTAGATGAACACAAACATATATAGACAGAGACACTTACGGTGCCGAACACAAAGACGCGTACTGCCACGCAGGGATACATAAGCATTGCTTATACATACATGTACATGTACGTCGAGTGAGAGAGAGTCTCTCACGAGACGAAATATGGCGTCGAGATATCATTCATTCGTCCGCAATGGACGGTCACAGATCGATGCTGCGGGCCTAACTTGGTCGCCTCTCCCTCCCGGCCCCTCCCACCGCAGCTCAGCCTCAGTCCCTCACCCATCATCCCATGACATCCTCGGACAACAGACCTGCCATTGCTGCCAAGCACCAATTTTTTGCTCAGCGCTTGGCTCCGACAGAATTGAAATCCCACGGTCACCAATGCAGTGACGTGGGATTGCAATTCACATATCTCTCTGTCTGTCTGTCTGTCTGTCTGTCTGTCTGTCTGTTTCTCTCCTCTTCATCATCGCTCGTCCTCCATTGACTTCTCCTTTTTATATTTATCCTTTTTTACTTTCTCCTAATTTTTCTTTTCCTCCTTTTTACCTTTTCCTATTTTTCCTATTCCACATTTTTGCTTACCCCTATTTTTTCTATCCCTTCTTTTTGCCTCCTCCTCCTATTTTTCCTAATCCTCCTTTTTGCCTTTTGCTTCCTCCTTTTTCTATTTTCTACTCCTCCTTTCCTCCTCTTCCTCCTCGTCCTTCTCTGACTCCATCTGCTACTTCCATTTCCGTTCTTCCTCTTCATCCTCATCTTCCTTTGAAGTCTGATGCTTCTTCGGTCTACCGCCTTTCCAGCTGTGAAGCCGCGTGTCGCAGATGTCTTGGTACATAATATTGCGTCTATAATCTATACGTATGTGTTGCATAATGATTAAAATTGATTAAAATCTATATACATGTATATATTATATATATAAGCAAGAATCGTATGCAAATTATGCAGGGTGTGCCACAAAAGAGACCCCAACGATTTTTGCTTATATTTTGGCCAGAAAAGGTATGGAATTGCAAATAACTTTTTACTTGCATGTCTGAAGGTTATTCAGAATTTTACGTATATCTATAATCTTCCTAATGAAGACCATCACTAATGATAACAGTCTGAGGTATAATAGACTATTCTGCGGGTTGGGAAACTAAGCTGCATCATGGAGAGAAAGATAGTATGTGGAATTGAGTGATAGCATGACAGAAGAATGATAATACATTTTCATAAGTTTAATGAATCTAAGAAAGCTAACTTACGTGACATAAAACAAGCATCAACAGAATACACCAGACGAGATAATCCCTAAACTAATATCTACAAGCTATTGCTCCTCAGCTCCCTCTCTGACTGACTAACTTGATGAAGATGTTTAACGACGTTCTATGACACATGGTCTTTAACGTCCTCGGTTGTTGTTGATTTGTTGTCGATGTCGATGTTGTTGAATCGTCTCATCCGTTCGATCGTTTCCTCCTTCTTCCTTTCTTTCTTATCTACAATACTTATCATACATATACTAACTCAGTCGCTCTGTCTTATATAGTTCAGAGACGCAGGCTAGATAGCTAAGTGTCGCCTGCAGCAAATTACAGAACAGATAGATAACGAACCATTGCCTGATTGGAGCCCAACTAATGCTATATGCAATTAAACTGTCATGTAAACTAGATTGACAAGTGAATATATGAGCCTAATGTTCAGTATATATTAATATATAGTCTAACAGTTAATCCTTATAATAAGCCATTATCATATATCTATATGTAAACTATATGTATATTAGATCTATACCATTGAAAAATTTCACCATATACATGTACTTTTAAACAAATGTGAGAACTGGTGATGGATACATTGAGAACAAACTATGTAGTAATATATAAGTTCAGGGTATATAGCTGTTCTGGTATGTCGATGTTGTCAGAACCGTATACCCCAATTTAACTCTGATAGCTACTGTATGCTTCATTACGTTGGGTATCGTGCACTTCGCTCTGCTGAAAAGGGAGTCCCCTTAGTTCCTTTTGCTCGTACTACTACCATGAAGAATCGAGCCTTCTATCTTTGTGGTTGGCCCAGTGGTCTGGAATGGCCTTCCTTTTGAGCTACGCTCATACCATGCATTAATGGGACTCTATACCAGGATCCTTCCTTACCAAACTTAAGCTGTTCTTTTCGACGCGCTGGAGTAGGGAGTGCCTCTGGGTAGATTTCTTGAAGGGGCGCCATATAAATTTCCGTATGAATGAATATCAAGTTTATTTGATAACAATAACTTGTTCTGTTTAAACTTTGGTAACATTTGGCTATTATAACACGCAGATATGAATTACTTTATAAGTCTGTAAAATTTGATTAAAAAAATTCCTGGTTTGGGCCAAAATATTACGAAAAACATAATGTAAGAACGTAGGCCTATGTGTGTTTCTCTTATGGACCCACTCTGTACATGCACAGTTGCGCATTGCTTATTGGGCTAATTCTGTTTTATCCTTGTCCTTTTCTGTTTCAATATAGTATTAATATAGCCTATGAGTGTCACAACTGGTCTGTAAACCTGGATGGTGTGTGCTTTGATTAAGAGAGTGGTTGTGGAGTTCCTTGAATCAATTTTCTGGTGGCAATCATCTTAAGATTCGTGGATCTTCGATTGGTCTGCAACATCTGACGATCTAAGTAGAGAGAGGTCGCAGATGAAGACGAAATTGGACTTCCGAGAAATTGCATCAAATCCTGTTCTTGAGAATTGCATGGCGTCTGTCTGTGTCTGTCTGTGTCTGTCTGTGTCTGTCTGTGTCTGTCTGTGTCTGTCTGTGTCTGTCTGTCTGTGTCTGTCTGTCTGTGTCTGTGTCTGTCTGTGTCTGTCTGTGTCTGTCTGTGTCTGTCTGTGTCTGTCTGTGTCTGTCTGTGTCTGTCTGTCTGTGTCTGTCTGTCTGTGTCTGTGTCTGTCTGTCTGTCTGACTGCCTTGTCTGTCTGACTGCCTTGTCTGTCTGTCTGCCTTGTCTGTCTGTCTGTGTCTGTCTGTCTGTCTGTCTCACTATCTGCTCATAATGTCTGATTGCTTTTCCCCTTATCTGTCTGATGTTTATTGTCTGTCTGTCTCTTATTCTCTCTGTCTGTATGCCTTGCTGTGTTTGTCCTTGTGCTAATCTGTCAGATATTTTATACTCGCCATTTCACCCATATAATTATACAATTGTATACATGTATGCTTACACTTACTGTTTGCTTTTTCTGTTTGTATACGTCTAACTCAGGGTGAGAATTGCCGGGGGGGGTTGGGGGGGTTCAACCCCCCCCAGTCTTTTTTAGAGCCCCATGTTAAAGTATGTTTTTCAAGCCCAAATTCCAAGTGTATAATGGTCCAACCCCCCCAGTTATTTTTCCACAATTCTCATACTGGTCTAACTGATTATTATTTGACTGCCCTTCGACCTGTCTCACTAACTCTCCGTCTCTTTGTATCTCTGCCTATCTCTTCCTAAATATATAGGCACATAGTTGTAAAAAACGTTTTTTTCGTTTTTTATTCTCTCCCAAAAAACGTCGTTTTTTTCGTTTTTTATTTTTCCCATCGTTTTTTATCGTTTTTTATTTTTTCTTTAACTTTATTTATTCATTTACATTCTGTTATTATTCTCCTTAATTTTAATTTTTTCTGATATTCCTTATGTTTTCCGCCAACTCTCAATGATTCAGCTAACTAAAGTCATTATTTCATCGTTTAACATCATCATTTAAGAGATTGCCTGCGTGAAGTAGGTTCCTAATCAATTTTTTCAAGGTTAAAATGCGGTTTTAGATGTAGCAAAGTCAAATTATTTACCGTTTCCGTTTTTTATCGTTTTTTTGTCGTTTTTTATTTTTTCGAAAAAAACGACGTTTTTTACCGTTTTTTATTCCGTTTCCATCGTTTTTTACATCTATGTATAGGCAGCATAAATAAATATTTCTATGAGTAAATTGACTCCAGAGTTTGCTTGGATTCTTGGCTAGAATTTCTGGCTTCTCTTTAACTGTTTCGTATAAATAAGCGCCAGCAGAGTCGTATAGTGGCTTGTGGAAGATTGTGGGGGGGGAAGGGATGAGAGGTCGTGAGCTGCTGCAGAGGTCGCGAGTTTGGCAGAAGGACAGTTGTTCTGTGTATTTTAGGGCGACTTTGACTTTGTCTAGGAATAAGTCGCTGTCAATTTATTGAGACAAAATAATGGAGAACGAAAGCTGTTAGTCAATTTTTAACAACGGCTTTGCTTCTGCAGTCTCTCCATGTTTCAACTGGATTCAAGTTAACTCTATTCCGACCAAAGCGCAGGGCTGTTTTTAACGTACAGTTGTACACAAAATGTGCAGTCCTAAATGGATTTGTGCAGTTGTAGAAGCACTTCTGTACAGTTAAAACTAGTAAAAAGTTATTGTTCTCCGATAGGAAGTAATTTACCATGGAGGATGGAAAGGAAAAGAAGGAGTTGTGCAGTTGTAGAAATTCCTTAAAAACAGCCCTGCCAAAGCGTAGTAAACAGTATGCATGGGAATCCAATACCCTCGATCGGCAAACGGTCTTACGGTCAACGTTAAGTTCAAATTGAAAGTCGTAGAAGTCCGAGCGATTCGTCCATGCGGGAAAATGGGATTCCCACGTTGCTATAATACGCGTTAATGAGTTTGTTACCGTGTGCATTATATGTTGCTTTTTTAACAGGATGGCGCGAAGTATACGCAGGTTCGATCTACAGAGAGAAACACCGGCCATCCATGCAGCTCAGATGGCCATTGTATAAAAGTGGGAGTGTATAGGTGGACCCATGAGGCTACTATACGGCCATTCGGATCCGATAGCCGCAGACGCGAGGGATCGTGTATCAAGCGTTGGTTCTCTCGATCCACCGCTCAGCAACAACAACAAAAACGCCCCGCGCCACCGGCAGAACTTGGGGGTTTAGAGAATTGCAGAAAACTCTCCAACCGTTTGTTTTATGTATCCACGCACTTATATAGCGCATTTAAAACCTCACAAAGGAGGCGGTGCTGGCCGAATAAAAGGGATTTCCCCGTCACCGAGGATAATCGCCATTCAAGCATTCAAGCGCAGCGTGTCGTCGTGTATGTGTCGCCATCTATTTGTCTTCGGGTCGACGTACTCGTCCCGTGGGATGCTGGCTTTGTGGTCGAGAATGCTGCGTTCCTTTCACGTCGTCAACTCGTGTTTGCCTTAGTTATATAGTCGTCAGTCAAACGTGGGTGTCATGGTTTCATATACAACTGCATTGTCGATCTTTCCTTGCCAGTGTCGAATCGTACGCTCTATGAGTTTTCTAGATATTCCCAGTATTCTTCTCAGCCCGTGGCGTAGGCAGGAGGTTTAGTGGGTTAAACCCCCCAATTGGCTTAGGAATAGCCTAAGTTTTTAAAAGGTGATTTATCCTCTTAAATAAGAAGAAACAAAAACAATTGTATTTACAATTGTTTTTCGTTGTAGTGGAGCAAAGTGTTGAATTTTAGTCAGATTAATCGTCAGGTATTAGAGATAGACCTATATGAAAAACAGTTTGGCTTACTATTTAATTGGACCACGGTATATACTATGTATAGCCTAGTTGCAGTTTGAGCATTTTCGCAGGCACTGTCATGCACCTACCCTGACCTATAGGTAAGAATAGCTATTTAAAAACTATGGTTAACTATAACCGCAGTCGGTTTTTCATGTCAAGAAACGACCAATAGAATTTCTTGCTGGAAGTTGTGTTGAGCACGCGGTCTCTTAACGAGAAAGTTGTCGTAATTAAACTGCAAAGCTGAGGCTGTAAGTGCAAAAAAATATAAGATTGATAGAATTGATGGCGTCTCTGCCAAGTAAAACAGCAATCAAAGTTCTATACATAGTATCCGGGAACGGAATATAGTTGTAATAAGTCGCAGCGTATCGATTAATTATATATAGCAGCTATATAGGCTTAATGTTGACGCTTCCGCGGTTGAAGAATTCAAGAAGAAATCTATGGAAATGATCCAGAACACGTGAGCATCTATGGCGTAAGAACACGCATACATACATTTGTACAATTGCGTGTTTACGAGTCCTATGGAACGCCGCAAGAGACATCTTCTCGGAGATGGAAGCAGGTGCTTTTGTGTGGGTTTTATGTGCGCTACTATTTACGAAAGACATTAGTATACGAGAATAATTACAGTGTAGTCGTCTTTGATTATAATAGGGTGACGAGATGTTCTGGCTGCTTCGCGTGTGTGACGCCTATGTTTTTCACGGTGTTGCCGTCTTTCGTTGAGACTATTATCATAGGCCTATATTACCAGACAATTAACCAGTATGCAGGATGTGTTGGTTTTTATGCCGGAATGTGGCCTTTGTGAATCTGGAAAACATTTTAATTTGATAATTATTCGAGCACTCTATGGAAGAAAGGTTGTCTGTTATAATGAGTTTCGCGTCTTTCTGGCATGCTGCCTATAGCAAAACAACATTTTTCGTTGTTATGCTACATTCCCTGAAGAATTATGTTGTCTTATAATAGTCTATCACGCTGCCATTCTTCTTGTATTCACATTCATCAACAGTACATGTGATAGCTTGTTTGTGCTATGTAGTGTGGTAATTGCAGATAGGTATGCATAATTGTAAATAGCTACCAGCACCTTTCGCATAGAATAAATAGTATTGGGTTCTGGAAAAACTGCTTGCTGCGCTCAGAATACAACATGGAGAACACGGAACCACGCAGAGAATATTGACATTAACGCCAGGCTCATATCCGGCTAGAGTTTGAAGGAACTTTTGTTTTAAGAAAAAAACGTCGCAAATCTCTTGCAATTGAACGTAATTCGTCGAAATATTAAGAGGTTTCGCAAATATAAATCCATGAACTCCAGATGGGCTCAAGATGAAATCCGAAGTGAATCGAAAAGAACTTTACGGTGAAATCGAAATTCCACCGTAATAAATCGTAAAGTTACAGACAGGGCCGGATTGAGAAATGTTGGGCCCTGTTCGGAAAATTTGTTGCAGATCTTCTTTTTTAGTCGTTTCGTAGAATATACCGATTATTTCCCTCCCAAAAAGTTGATGACCTTTTTTTAGTCGTTTCGTTGAAATTTGCTAAAAATCTAAAAAATGTCGGGAAATTTTTTCCGCATATGTGAGGCCCCCTAAAGTGTGAGGGCCTCTGTTTGACCGAACATGATGAACATGCCTTAATCCGACCCTTGTTACAGGGTGACTGGTGTCGGTGATCGACTGTAGCAGCTATAGCCTATAGTGTGCATAACGTGAGAGAGATTGAGGGGCAGAGAGAGAGAGAGACAGAGACAGACAGAGACAGAGACAGAAAGAGACAGAGAGAGACAGAGAGAGAGAGAGAGAGAGAGAGAGAGAGAGAGAGAGAGAGAGAGAGAGAGAGAGAGAGAGAGAGAAGACTCAAGGGAACCAGAGGTAATAGTTTGGAGTGGAAAGTAACTTTCGAGGAATGACATTCACAACTTCATTGACAATTCCCTTCTTGTGTATAGATTGATAAAGACATAATTATGGAAATGAATTTCGCTAGAGACTTTTGTCGAATTGCTTATGAAAAAAAGCGACTGAACCGTATACGTTAGCTAAATCGAGTCAACTTTAATCCGCGTTTCCATACAGCAGGACAAGAGAAAGAATTCCTTCTCTTTCCCAATTCAGTCTCCATGCATTGAATCAGGATGAGTGCAGACCATGAAAACGCGGAATAGACAATCTCTTCCAGTATTTAATATTGTAGATGCTAAATTATTTCAATGATTACGTATAATACTGCATGTTAAGGTATACGGTTAGTGTATATCATAAGGCTGCAGCATAATTTGATCTTTATGCTTTAGTCTAAATTTAGAGACTAAATTCCTATTGTTACGTCAGTGATTGTAGGTTTAGGGACTAAAGAAACCTTTATGACCTCACCTCAATTATGAAATAATCAGCTGTTGCTAAGCTTAAATTTTGAGAATAAAGACTTATATTGCTACGTCACTGATTGTAGATCTAGGGAATAAAAATCTATGACGTCACTTCAATTATGAAAGAATTGACTGTCGCTAAGCTTGAATTTATTTTGAGAATAAAGACCTATTGTTACGTCATTTCAATTGTGAAGCACTTCTATTATGGGTAATTTTGAATTTAAAGAATAAAGTCATATCGTTTGTCTTACAAGTTACAACTCTTCAGTTTAAATTGTGACGCCAGCTGCAGTAAAAGCCTATGTTGTGACGTAGTTTTGCAGTTGTAAATTGGAGACCCTTGTTACGTCACTTCTATTATGAAAAAGTCCCCTGCGTGTGTATGTGTGTGTGTTTGTGTGTGGAGCGAGTGTGTGCGCGTGTGTGTGCGTGTGTGAGTGTAAAAATATTCCATAAACAATATCCATGCGTTTCTACACGCCGCATGCAGACTGCATACATGCATGTGCAAGTTCATGTATAGGGACTGTAGGCCTATAAACTATACGAAATGTTATGCATGCATGCATATAGTACACACATACGTTCAAGCATATACTATGTCCCTGCATCAGTCTTTATTTTTAGACATATATGTTTAGATTTGCCATATTATGCATTCCTAATGATAGAGTGGACCATTGCATGGACGATTGGTGCATATTGATTCAACTCTTGCTCCGTTTCTTCACCCACACGCACACACACACACACACACACACACACGCGCGCGCGCGCGCGCACGCACGCACGCACGCACGCACGCACACACTCACACGCACGCACACTCACACTCACACGCACACACACACACACACACACACACACACGCACGCACGCACGCACACACACGCACGCACACTCACACACACACGCACACACACACACACACGCACACACACGCACACACACACGCACGCACATACACACACACACACACGCAGGCACACATATATACAGTATACTGTATACGCCGCCGTAGACGATGATGTCTCTCTTATTCATTTCGCGCGATCTGCTTCCGACGTTCACCCGTATAATAAAACGTATTGTCATTGCCTTATTAGATTAGTCGGGCAACAATTGCTATTATGCTTGAGTCTATTTATACCACACAATAATAATAATTATAGAAACGTCATGAAAAGTATTATGGGCGAGTAATGTACTGTAAACGTAACAGCTTTGGTGTCTCCTGCATAATACATAAGCTATGTAGGTGGACCCAGCGGTGTTGGGGTATGTTCGGTGCCTTAATTGGAGCCGGAATTTAAGGTTATGGGTTCAAATCCACTTCAATCCGTCCCGTATATGCATGGACCCTATAAGCAACAATTGCTAATGCGCTTCGGCTTGAAACTACTATACATACAAACATACATATTATTCAGAGTCCCGCGCAGCAGTGTATATTCGGGAGCGCCTCTATATCTTTAAGGGCGCTATTACAAGTCTAATATGCCTGCATAATTAGACTTCTTTATATAAATTATATGTATGTGACTATGTAGTATGTAGGTTATGTTATGTATGTAATATATTGAACCTTATTTCATGCGAGCATATCTACTATAATGCGCTATGCAACTATACGGCAGTGGTTCCCAACCTTTTTTGACTTCGGGGCCACTTTTTCTAAGTTGGAGGATACGAGGGCCACTTTTTCTTAGTTGAAGGTCATTAGGGACCACAAGGCTAAAATTTAATTAACTAAAAGCATTTAAATTGTTATTATTTAATCAAAATAAAATGTTCGATGTTATCTATAGATGTAAAAATAAAATAATTTGTAATGGAAAATAATAATGTGTTTTAGTATACTGTCCAAATTGTCAATTACGTCGTATATTTTTGTTAGTTCTTTGAGGGACGAGGGTCACATTTTTAGGCTCGGCGGGCTACTTTTGGCCCGCGGGCCACGGGTTGGGAACCACTGCTATACGGTATATTAATAATGTGAAGCAGAAAGTCATGCCTGCCGCGGCGTGTAACTGAGCCGTGTTTGTTCCGATGCACACTATATAGGGTCTAAGTCTCGTGGTCAACGATGCAAATCGTGTGTCTCGTTTTTAAGCCGTGGATGAATTGCCGTACAGTGAATCGGTGGCATCGATGCTCTTCTATGACACTGCCACTGCATGGAATTTGGTAGTGCCAGTTCCAGGGCTTAGGGTTTGAGGAGGGCGACGCTAATGATCTGTATTATGGCACAGTGTCGCACTCCACGTACATACATACATGCATACATACATACATACATACATACATACATACATACATACATACATACATACATACATACATACATACATACATACATACATACATACATACATACATACATGCATGCATGCATGCATGCATGCATGCATGCATGCATACATACATACATACACACACACACACACACACACACACACACACACACACACACACATACATACATACATACATACATACATACATACATACATACATACATACATACATACATACATACATACATACATACATACATACATACATACATACATACATACATACATACATACATACATACATACATACATACATACATACATACATACATACATACATACATACATACATACATACATACATACATACATACATACATACATACATACATACATACATACATACATACATACATACATACATACATACATACATACATACATACACACATGTCAAACCCACATAATTATATTCGCACGCCTATACTTATGAACACACTGCAGAGTGCAGACGTATACAGACAGATGCAATTATGCAATTATGCATACACTACGAAGCGTTTGAATTAAGCTTGCATGAAAGTGAAAATGACAATTAAGCGGAGAAACAGAGGTAAAGAGAAAGAGGGAAAGGGGTCGAGAGTTCAATCAGTGCAACTGTAATTTCATGCGGGCTGCGACTTCCCCTGCACCACAGAAGTCACGTTTGACTTCCCTGACGATAGCCTACTGAATTGGAGAATACTGCAGCAACGCAATGAATGATAGGACAACAACAGTCGCAGCGACTTCTCTCTCGTTATACTTTCATGACATTAACCCTACGATCGCCCATCCTCACCTGCTCTACGATTGTCCAACCCAGACAGAGGGGAGGGCGGAGAGAGAGAGAGACAGAGAGAAAGAGAGACAGAGAGAAAGAGAGACACATACATAGACACAGACAAAGACAGCGAGACACACACAGAGACACACACAGACACACACGCCCGACGCACAGAGAGAGAAACACAGAGAGAGACAGCGAGACAGAAGATAGACAGACAGACAGACAGATACATAGAGGCAGAGACAGAGAAAGACAGAGACAGAGCAAGAGACACATAATTATATAGAGACAGACAGACAGGCAGACAGATAGACAGACAGACAGGCAGACCGCATGAGAGTGCAGGAGAGTAGTAAGCCCATATAATACGATCGCTGCACGTGCATTGTCTGACCGAAATAATTGAAGGCGTCGAACTAAAAGACAATCAACGACGAACTGTGGTCGACTGGAGGATCCACCCTGTTTGATCCCGAGCAACGCCATCACCAAACCCGTACACACGAACGCCAATCCACACACGCGCACACACACACGCGCGCGCGCACACACACAATGTTATAATCTAAACCTATAAAATACAAGTCGTAACAATTTAATGAACCAATTTTCTTCTTATCCACCCGACCGATTTTTCTCAATATTTACAAAAATACTTTATAGCACCCCTGGACGGCACTATCGGGCTTCGCGATCCAAAAATCTTACCTCTTTCCGAGATTGACATTTTCTACCCAATCCTGACGCTGTGTTTAAGCTGGGACTAATATCTACATATAAAGACGCCATTTGCTTTCAAACATATTTTCAAAAGTCATTGAAACCATCGATGATATATTGATGATTGAGACCAGTACATTAATGACGTCATGGCCTATTTTAAAATTATAGCGCGTTATGCCGTTAATTAATATCTATACCGTATCGTATGTATCACAAGCCTATTTAAGACGCAATAATTATCGCCGATCGGTTTTCAACGAACCAATAGATTTTTAACCTCATTTTTCGCCGAGGGCATATCTTTTGACACGCGATTTCGCAAAAATGCTGAATATATAGCGTAAACATGAACGGGTGTGAGCTGGGTTGGACCAAAAAATTAAATGTCACGGGCAACGCTGGACATTCAAAGTGGTTGGACCGGGTTGGGCCCGATGGAAGAAGGCGAGGTGAGAATGGCGACCAGAGTGGGACCGGATTGGGGCTGATGTGAGGCGAGGGGAGAAGGGCGGCGTTGGAGCGGGGTCAGGCGTGGCTGGGAACTAAAAATCGAAATTTCCCGGGCAACGCCGGGTAGTTCAGCTAGTCATATTATATAGGCTAAAATGCATTACACGTTATTCATTGTGGGCCTTCGTGAACACAAAGGCATGCGGGTCTCCGGTTAAACTGTGCACGTTCGTGGCGTGCGGGGGTGTAGACTACTGGTAGACTGTATGTTCGGTTGCGGGTTCAAATCCACCTGAAGCCGCTGCGTATACTGACCCCGAGACAAACCTTCGCTCGCAATTATTGATCATGTTTTTGGCGTGGAACTCCGATTCAGTGTCCGCTGTAGTCGGGAGCGCCTTGAAGGGGCCGCGCTATAACGAGTAAGCTTACTCATAATAATTTTATTAAAAATAATGGTTAATTATATTATTTCGTAACTGCAGACTTAGGCCTATGTAGATCTATATATGTCTTAGGTTAAAAGCGTTTGAAAGGAGAGACTGCATGGTGTTAATTGAAGTAAGATACAGTGAGTAAGACTATAGAGTTGATTAATTATAATAATAGGGGGAATGCTTCGGATGCCCTAAACGTGAGTCCGATAGTAATTATGAAGCGCTGAGTTGCATGTTGGTGTTAATCTTAGAAATGTGCTCATGTGTTGAGAAGAACGAGTGACTTGAGTTACGTTTAGAATTACGAAGGGACTGCTAAGTGTATGCTGGTGTTCGCCTTAGATTTCATGCTCGTGTTCACTTTGAAGTTAGGACTTGAGTTAACTTCAGACGTGGACATTGTAGGCATATCTTAATTTTAGAAGTTGCTCGAAATGCGAGTGTATAATTACTATAATAATAATTCTAGACTGTCGGTTATGCTAGAAATATGTCAGCTACACAGGGAGGAGTTATAATTATAGACTTATGATCAGGCTCAACATTTCTTTATGATCACAATGATCATAATTATATGTAGCGTAGATCAATAACTATGGTTTATAAATTTGAGCATTTCCTCTCTCAAAACAGCGCTTCACACAAGCACTCTTCTACACTATAGATGCGTTGTATACTGCAGATTCACATAGCGCCTTGTTCGCTGCGCATCCGATATTTCGATCGGATACCGGCCCAGCATTCACTGCTGCTGCTGCTGCTGCTGCTGCTGCTGCTGCTGCTGCTACTGCTGCTGCTGCTACTGCTGCTTGTGTGGCTTCTGATCACTGAATGCTGCGTCCATAGCTTGCTCAGTCTGCGTGTATACATGCATTCAGTCAGTCAGTCGTCACCTTCAGACGCTCTCGCAGTCGCCGTTTGGTTGTCGACCGCTGAACATCGTCGTGGAAGCAGCAGCATTTCTCTTGCATGACTATACGACGGCGATTTATTTATAAACGAAGAGGAGGATGAGGAGGAATATAGCGGAGGTCTGATTCGGACGCTGATGTCGATGGCATCGGATGCCACTCAGATGATGATGATGATGATGGTGGTGGTGGTGATGATGATGCCAAATGGCATCGGCATCTTCGCTCGAAGCTTCGCTGGCTGAAGTGGTATTTGACGGGAACGCACGTTCAGAGATCTGCTTCCGTGGAAAGTAAGTTGGATTGCTGTTGCATCTTCTTCTCGTTCTTCATTGTAGTTCGTCATCATTTAATACCTCCTCCTCTTAATTCTACTAATGCTTTGCCTCATTTTTATTCCTTATAGTTTCGTCATCATCTTCTCGTGTTTTCTCCTTCTTTCTTCTCCGTAGCTTCTTGTCCTCTCCTTTCTCTTCCACTTCCTCCTCCACTTGTTCTTCCACTTGTTCTTCCACTTGTTCTTCCACTTGTTCTTCCACTTCCTTTGTCCTTCTGTTTACCTTCTTCTTGAAATTCTTCATTCCTTCGTCATTACTTTGGCTCTTTCTTCCCGTCTTCTTCTTCTTCTTTTCTCGTTCATCTTCTTATTCCTCTTCATTCCATCTCTTCTTTACCGATTCTTTCTAGCCCGTCCCCATCTTCCATGAATTCTTAGAACGTGTTCCTTCTCCTCATCTTCGTTTTCTATATCACGAGAGTCCGCTGGACAGCAACGTGATGCACTTAATTCTCATCTGGATCTGACGATATTAAAAAGGAGCATAATAATTGCGATTATTCGGAATATTACAACACGATTTCCAATACGAAAAACACTCAGTAACATTTAGACGAGTTCTTCAATATTATTCTTCCTTAAAATTGGCAGTTTTGTTGTTGAAACGAACGTTCAGATTTCACTGAAAGACGAACGCTAATAATAGCCCCGTGCATGTCGTGTCATATGCTTGCAAGAGAGCGTTGTGGTTGCATTGGAATACGCGCGAATCCTTAATCACGTGACCAACCGTCGCAGGTGATACGATCGTCTGCTTTCGCAACTCGTTAGTCTTCGTGCCAACAATTCAACACTTTGCTCCCCTACAAAAAGTTCCCTTCCTCGTTGTATTTCTTTTATGGCATTCCTCGTCTTTTCTCTCCGTTCATGACTAACCTTTGTGTTCCTATATTCTACGCCCTTTACCATTCCTCACTGACCTTTTGTGAATTCCTCATCTTGCATGTATTGCGATGTTTCCGAATATTACAACACGATTTCCAATACGAAAAGCAATTAATATTTAGACGCGTTCTTCACTATTATTCATCCTTAAAGTCGGCAGTTTTGTTGTTATTATTCCTCATTCTCTACTTTTCCTCCCTCAGGGTATCCTCTTTCTCAACTTGAATGTATTCTCCACCTGCTTCTTTCCCTTCCCCTCCGACTTCCTCTTACCCATCTACAGGGCAGGCCATAAAAAAGTAATCGCTACGATTTTTTTGCCAATATCTTGGAAAAAAACAAGAATGTTAAAATTGCGTTTCACGGGCTAATGCATATCTACGAATCATGGCAAAAGTTGGAACAAAAGTTATATCACTTTTTAGTGAGCCCACCCAAGGTTTTGTTTTGACGATAAAAGCCTAACGCAAGCAGTAGCAAAACGACTTTATTAAGTCACATCTCAAATAATTGCCATCAAATGAACTTTGTATGTATTGACAGACAATAATTTTTGTTAATTTGTTACTATTTGCAAAAGAAACATGCACCATCGTAGCTGCAGATCACTGTGAAGTCACTTAGCAAGATGACGATCGTGTCGATCAAGTTGGTCAATAGAAAATCGGTCAGATGAATGAATAATTTTGTTCTTAAAGCAATGAATTTCAAATTTCTAAAAATTGAAAATGGCCAAGGCATCATGCAATGATACGCAAAATGTGTATTCAGACACCGCATGAGCAGTGTCTTGTAGCTTAATCACCACAGACTCTGATGAACAGTGAGAGCAGATAAATTATGAGTTTAATTGAGAGATAAGAAATATGCCATTGATGAAAGGATATCGGCTCAACGTTAATAATAATTATCGCACTGGTTTCATTGAGAAGAACCAATAGCCCCAAATCTCAGGATTTTTACCAGTTAGATTATCGAGTATGGAAGGCTGTGCCGGAGAAATACTGCAATCTGCGGCCAAAACCAAGAGTGGTTACAGAATTGATGTTGGCATTGAAGTCGATATGGGAAGATTTACCTCTGGCACATATCAACAAGGCCATTAAGACCTTTACAAAGAGACTGAGAAGAAGTATGAGCATTGGTGGTGGACACATTGAACATAAGTTGTGAAGCATTGTCAAGTTCATTTGATAACATGTATTTGAGATGTGACTTAATAAAATCGTTTTTGGTAGTCTATACAAATAGCATACATTTTGTTGGCCCAGAAAAAGATATGATGCTGGCATACGGAGAGGGAAGAAGAAAACAAGGACGGCCAAGGAAAAGGTGGATGGATGAGGTTCACGAAACAACAGGAATGAACTTGGAAGAACTAAGGGAAACGAGATCAGAAAGAAAGCAATGGAGAAAATGGATCATGTCGGTCGCCAGAGCTCAGGGAGCTGAAAGCACAAGGTGACAAGGTGATACATTTTGTCCCGTTACGTTTTTGGATCGTCAGAAAACGGTGGGTGGGCTCACTAAAAGTGATATAGCTTTTGTTCTATTTTAAATCTCTTGGTAAAATTTGGCTCTTGTGCGTAGATATTCATGAATTAACTTTATTTGAAACATTCTTATTTTTGGCCAAGATATTGGCAACAAACAGTTGGGGATTAGCCTACTTTTTATGGCCCACCATGTTCCTATATTCTTCATTTTCTTCTTTCTCGTCTTATCTTCTTTCTCATCTTGAATCTATTCTTATCTATTCCTCATTTTCTTCTCTCTCTTCTTCACTGACTCCTCTCTTCCTCATGTAGTATGTATCCCTATATTCCCCATCTTCTTCTTCCCCTTCCTCTTCCCCTTCCCCTTCCCCTTCCTCTTCCCCTTCCTCTTTCCCTTCGTCTTCCCCTTCCTCTTTCCCTTTCTCTTCCCCTTCCCCTTTCCACTTCTTCTTCCCCTTCCTTACCTTCCCCTCCTCTCTCATCTTCCCCATTTTATGCCTATTCCTGTGTTCCCGATGATCCAGTCGGCAATATACAGGGTGGCTCAATAAAAAATGTACCACCGGATAAAATGCCATAACTTCGCAACCGACTGACAATTTTCTGTGAAAATTTTCCAATTTGCAGGGGAATGAATTTCCAACAATCCCTGAAAGTTTCACTTGAAAATTTTCATGTTTGCAAAAGTTACAGCTGTTTAAACTTTCAATTCCGTTTTTTCAAATATCCGGAGAATCACGCTTCAATACATGTGATTTCATTCAGATTTTTTTGCAAATTACAACACACAAATTGATTATGTTGTCATACGACCTCACTATGAGCTGTAAAGAAGCTGTTTATGAAGCAAACTGTTAGTAATTGGTGATATTCATAGATTACGGTCTCAATTCGTGAATCCATTACTGAACGTCAAGGGCAAAGTTTCTGCCGAAGATAAAATGGGAACTCGGACGTTACGTGAACAGGGACTGGGACATCGCGCAATCATAGCAAAATACCCAGTGAAAAGTGGAGCCTGAGCACATTGAAGGCTATTTGTAAACGTATTTATGTAACGAAGGTCAGATGTCGGAAGAGAGGCAGGAAGTGGTCGTTTGGTCTGACGGAAAAAGCGCGATTTTCACGAAATTCGCTTGGTAATCGAAAGGGTCAAGCCTGCAAAGCACATCATGGTTTTGGCATCAGATATGCTGGCGTGTGTTACGGCTGCAAGAAAAGACTGCATTTAATCCCATTCAGTAGGTTAGATGTCAAACTCGTCTTTGAACTCTCTTACCCAGACTCATTGAAGACCAGGTATGCTCTAACATCTGGTTTTATTTTCCAGCATGCAGGACGGTGCGCCTGCTTGCTCGCACGGCAAGGCTGATTATGATGGCGCTACCTTATTGCCATCAACTGAAGTAAATGCATTGGCACAGATGACTAACAACTCGCCAGACCTTAGCCCTCTTGCTTATCACGTCTGGTGAGCTATGCTGGAACGCTGCAAGACATTTCATCCCATGTTGGAGAACGTTGGCCAGCTGAAGCAAGTCTTGCTGCTAATGTGGGGTCAGTTGCCGCAGGACCCGACCAACAAGGCCATACTGAGCTTCACAAAAAGAATTTGAGCTTGTGTTAAGGCAGGGAGTGGACACTCTCATTATACCCTACAATAAACTGCAAAACGGAATTCTGAGGGCGGAGTGAAAAGTGATATCATTTGACATGGAAATCGACAAATGACGTTCATTTTCCTCGGAAATTTGAAAAAACGAAATTTTAAGTTTGAACAGCTGTAACTTTTGCAAACATGAAAAGTTTCAAATGAAACTTTCAGGGATTGTTGGAAGTTCATTCCCCTGCAAATTGGAAAATGTTCGCAGAAAAAGTTCAATCGGTTGCGAAGATATCGCATTTTATCCGGTGGTACATTTTTTTTTGAGCCACCTTGTACATGTTCAGCTGGCGTTGGTGAGCTGGATGGACTACGTGATGTGCTCCCTTCTTCTGTTATCATTAGGGCCAATCATCGGGGCGTTTCCCTTCCGGCTTCTTGTCTCCTCTCTTCTCACCGGTCGAAGACAGGCCATTAAAATCGTCCCTATAATATTATATTGTCCAGGCAAATCCAGACGCATTCCTATCTATATAAGACTTGCGTATGTTTATATCTACTCGGTGTCTGCAGCTTAAATGGTCGCTGCTCTTCTCGTCTGCAATACAGTGCAATTAAGTCGTATAATAATTGTTAATGTAAGTAGGTAGACGTGCAATTAAGTTAGTCGGTTATTCACTAACTTACTTGCTTGCTTACTTACTTGACCAGAAAGTCGTTTATTAGCCGTTTGACAATAAGTTATTTATAAAGTATAATATTGATGCTATTTATAATCTGCTCCTTGGTTTAAAAGAACGTAGTCATTAATGTTCATTGCGCCGTTTCAGACAATCTGAAAGTGACATTCTCTAAGCTATCCTAGCAAATGTTGGCTGTAATTATTTTAAAACCAGAAGTCTCATCAGTAAACAAAGCAACGCGTGGTAAATTAGAAAGCGTCACCTCGCGATGCACGGATATACGCAATGCCGTGTTTTGGGAGGTGTTTTGTTTGTTTGAGCATCCCCCAAAATGAACTAATGTAAAAATGAATTTGTTTTACAATTTTTACCATATTTACAAACACACGGTGTATAAGAACTAAAATCTGATACATGGGCTACAAGGATTTGAAATTTGACGTAAGGTTGAAAAGAGATTATTAGCAACATTGGAGAAATGGATAGACAGCTGGGAGACCTCATTGAAGCCTACCTTTGATGTTCTGAAATGGCATAGTAATAATGATGATGATGATGATGATGATAATGATGATGATGATGATGATGATGATGATGATGATGATGATGATGATGATGACGATGACGATGACGATGACGATGACGATGACGATGACGATGACGATGACGATGACGATGACGATGATAATAATTAAACTACAATGTGTAATGCAGTGGTTTTCAACCTTTTTCTAGTGACGGAACCCTTCTCAAGCACTCATTTGCTCGCGGAACCCTCCGCATTTCACCTGTCCAGTGCACGAAGAAATGCATACAGTTGTCACTTTGCAACATTTTTTAATATTTAGTTTTGAAGAGTTAAAGACTTTTAATGTGCGTTATTTGCACTTCTGCATGGTGCAGTATATAATAATACATTACAAATACATGCCTTATAATTCTATGGAGTCTACGAATATTCCAGTGCACAAAGCACTGTCAGGGACAGCTGCATATCACCAACTATCAAATGGATAAAATATTGAAAATGGAAATACGATGCATTCTAGATCAGCGCAATGACCAATTTATGTTACATGTATGTTATAAAACATTCTTCTTCACGGTTATTGCGAAATTGTTTCCTGGTTATTTATTGCGGGGCAGAGGGACATGGGAATTTCAGCTTCGTTTGAAGGCAGGAGCCAATCCGGCCATGGACCCCATTTCAAAAGTGCATAGGACATGCCCCCCCATTTGGTTCCAACAAGCATTAATCAATGCAGTGGGATTGTAGGCCTATATTGCTTGCAGAGGTTACGTCGACCCGATGACTAATGACAAAAAAGAATAAAAAATTGGTCATCAGTTATTTTGGCAGAGAAGATTGGTATATTTTCCAGACATTTCGACAAAAACCAAAAAATGTCATCAGTTATTTTGGCTGGAAAATTTTGGTATATTTTCCGGACATTTTCAACCAAACGACAAAAAAAGTCATCAGATATTTTCTGGCAACAATTTTCACCTAAAATTTTGCCCCCTTCGAAAATTTCTGTATCCGCCCCTGTTTGAAGGCAAGTGCATGCCAAGTCGAACGCTGGTTACATCCCTCACTTGAACTAGTGCCTCTGTCACAATAATCGACCGTCTGATTCTTGTTTGACAATGTTAACTGATCCAAGAAGAAGAATTAACCAAAGCATTCGTTGACCTACAGTGCTCAGCAGATTCTAATGTGGAAGAAATTGTTAAGAATAGAGTTTCCTTTTGAATAGTTTAAAAAGAAATTATAAACTTTGTGTCGTCCCATATGATATAGCCAACGTTTCTTTTAAATAGCAAGACTAATGCGCAGATTCACTCGTGGGATCATCATTAGCCTATATAACCTATGCTATAGAGCAGCATAATTATACAAAAAGTAACAATGATAACAATTTAAGCAAAAATGACTTAAAGCATCGAAATAATTCGACTGACTGTTAATGCTTTTATGATTTCAGTTGATGTTATAAAGTTTTATATCAAACTGCCGCGGAACCCCTGGCCGACGCCCGCGGAACCCTGGGGTTCCGCGGAACCCCGGTTGAAAATCACTGGTGTAATGTATTGATCGCCAAGGAACCACTATGTAAGCACCAGACACTTCACCAACCCAGTTAGTCAGTTGATTCCGTTGCATGCCGACTTGCTCAAGTTCGAGTAAACACCCCGAAAGAACATCGTGGCTACGGCCTTGGGCACACGCATACGTGTAGAGCCAAACAAGAGGATGCGGTCCGCATCATCGTATAGCACCATGTTCATAGACCGTGGACAAAGCCATTTCGAACGCAGGCCATAATAGCAGTCCATTGTTCGCAGAACACAACGAGGCCATCATCCAGCGGCTTCTCTTGTCTCCGCCCATGCTAGTGCCAATCCCAAGCATGCAGGTGACGTCTATGGTCTATAATTTAATAAGTTAATATTATCGTTCAACAGGGTGTGTTGATAAAGAATAGGCACATTCCCCAATTTCCCTCGAAACGATTGGTCCACGTGTAATAGTCTAATAGACTGCCTGTATGGAGGGGGGAAGCCACCTATAACACAAACCGATCAATCGAGGGCACTCCAGATATCGGCATCGGTACTCTTCTTTCTCCTCCTCCTCCGCCTCCTCTTTCTCCTCCTCCTCTTTCTCCTTTCCATCTTTCTCCTCCTCCTCTTCCTCATCCTCTTTCTCCTGCTGCTCTTTATTCTTCTTCTCCTCCTCTTCCTCCTCCTCTTCCTCCTCCTCTTCCTCCTCCTCCTCCTCTTCCTCTTCCTCCTCCTCTCTTCCTCCTCCTCTTCCTCGTCGTCGTCGTCCTCCTCCTCCTCCTCCTCGGAAATTAAGTAACCTGGCTGTATATAATATGTATATAGCTTTAAATGGCAGGGCACCAGAATATTCACGAGTGCTTCGTCGTGTCAAAGGGTTAACCAGAGATCGATGTTCAGCAGAGAGTCCGAGTCCGGTTGCCAGAGACTCATAGAGAGACTAGATATAGAGGAGAAGGCAGAAATGAAAATCAGTGGAAGGGGCAGAGCGAGCAGAGGTGGCAGGCTAGATGGGAGGAAACCGAGCAGTTGGGGACAGGGTATACCTGCGAGGCATGGGCGGAGTTTATCATGGCTAGGGGGGCTAATCCCCCCCTAAGAAGACCCAGATTCAGTTTTTATACCGTGTAAACGGTATCTTTCCCGGGCTTAGCCCCTCTAAGAAGGCGCAGACTCATAAGTTAGACCCTCCAAGAACGGAAACCAAACTCCGCCCATGCTGAGAGGAGACATAACAGGGCAGTTGATGATGTGCAGCTAAACGACTATCACAAGTAGCCTATACCAGCTCTAGGTGTGTGTGCTGTTCTGAAGACATTCGCTGTTCTGAAGACATTCCGCTGTTCTGAAGACATTCCGCTGTTCTGAAGACATTCCGCTGTTCTGAAGACATTCCGCTGTTCTGAAGACATTCCGCTGTTCTGAAGACATTCCGCTGTTCTGAAGACATTTCGCTTATGCCTCAGCCAGAGGAATAACACAATTCCGTCACGCAGACTCATCCATGGCAGAGTAGGGTTAGGGCGGACACCATCGCTGCGGAGTGTTAGAAGTTATCGACCAAAATCCGCTTTTAGACCAAATTTTTCGTCGAAATCGGAGAAGAAAGAGAATAGAAATAAAAGAGTCGACGTGACTGTTGAATGCGCAGAACCCTCCCGATGCTGTTTGTCAATTCGTTTCTCTGCTGCTGCTATTGTGTTGTCGTCGATTTGTCATTGTGTGTGCGTGCGTGCGTGTGCGTGTGTGTGTGTGTGTGTGAGTGTTGTGCTGAAGACATTGCCTGTTGGCCGTGCACTATAGCGGTGCAAAATTATGAGTCTCTAATGCGATTGGTCATAGGCTGGAGTAGGCCTATACTTATAGGAAAATGTCCCCTTTCAAGGTCACCCTTCTATTGTCATTCAGTAGGTCTATCTCCTTTACTGACGCAGGGCATGTTATAGCCCAACCTTGCTCAAGGCTGAGCATTTCCGTGTAACAGTCCCCATTCCGAAGCCGGGCAATGGGTGCATTCAGGCTTTTCTTTGTTTTTCAAAAGTTAGGCTGCAGCTGTTGAGGAAGTCATATATCGGTATCACTGTTTATTGTCGCTTTCATGTGAAGTCAATCATGTAGCGCTTTTCGATTTTAGTCTGTCTGTCTGTCTCACTCTTAGTCTTTTTGTCTCTTTCTGCCTGCCTATATGTAGGCTGTGTTTGTCTCTGGATGTCTTTTTATATGTATGTTTCTCTGTCTGTGTCCGTCTGGCTAAAAGTGTGCTTCTCTGACGGTCTCTGTCTGTCTCTGACGCTATCTCTACATAAATTATTTATATCGATATCGGTCTCTGTCTGTCTTTGGCTCAGTCTCCATCTCTGTCGCTCTGTCTCTGTCACTGCCTCTGCCTCAGCCTCTGCCTCTGTCTCCGCCTCAGCCTCTGTTTGTCTGTCAGTTTGTATGTCTGTTTGTCTGTCTGTATGTCTGTTTGTCTGTCTGTCAGTCTGTGTCTCTCTCTTTCTCTTTCTGCAGTGCCAAGGCATCAATAGGTCATGCGGTTCATGCCCGCATTGCACAACAACCAAAGCGTCTAACCTAGGTTTATTTAAGCAGTGCAACCATTTTCTGTCATATGCGCATCGTTTCACATCACATGCTCCTGAATTCAGCAGCAGCAGCAGCATCAGCAGCAACATCATCATCATCATCATCATCATCATCATCATCATCATCATCATCCTCATCATCATCGTCATCATCATCATCATCATCATCATCATCATCATCATCATCATCATCATCATCATCATCATCATCATCATCATCATCATCATCATCATCATCATCATCATCATCATCATCATCATCATCATCATCATCATCATCATCATCATCATCATCAGCAGCAGCAGCAGCAGCAGCAGCAGCAGCAGCAACAACAACAACAGACTGCAGCAGCTCTGATCGATTGTCCTTGATGGCTGAAGGACAGATGCTGCTTCAGCCATACTTGTATGTTATGCCAACAACTGCATCGCAAGAGCCAAAGCAGCACATCAATCGCCCGACGAACGTCTGTTCTAAGATAGCGTTACGTCGTCAGATAACATCTAAGCACTTCACTCTAAACGCTCTGCTGGACCACGTTTATCTAAGCATGTCGTCTCACATTCAGAAGAATATATATATATATATATATGTATATATATATATATATAGAGAGAGAGAGAGAGAGAGATAGAGAGAGAGAGAGAGAGACAGACAGACAGACAGACAGACAGACAGAGACAAAAAGAAACAAACAGAGACAGACAGAGACAGACATGCAGATAAACAGATAGAGAAACAGAGACAGAGACAGAGACAGACAGAGAGAGACAGACAGACAGAGAGACAGAGACAGAAGACAGTGGGACAGAGACAGAGACACACACACACACACACAGAGCGAGAGAGAGATTGGTACAGTAATATAGCAACTCCTTGAGAAATAAGAACCGCATGGCTGAGTGTATACGCTATTGATTTTCGCCAATGATTTCCGACACAGAAATGGCCTCACATGTGATGATGAAGTACGACGGTGGATGGTGATAGGAATGGGAACGTCCCCATCAAAATAGCTCGTCGCATCATTCTGTCCATCAGTCTGCACGAGATTAAAGCAAATGAAGAGAGTCTTCTTCTTCTTCTTCTTCGTCCATGTAAACTTCGCTCAAGGCGACCAGCCAGCCGAGCAATCAAATGAATGTGGCGCCATCAAAAACGCGCCCATAATTATTAGCCGACTTCAAAACGAACCATGCAGACCCTTACAGGCTTACAGGCAATCAATGGCAGAGAAAATACTGTGAAGACTGTTCACAGAAGCATACTTACATATCATACAATTATCAACAGTGGCGGCGTTATATATAAAAATTATATATAAAAATTATATATATAATTATATATATTATATATATATGTCATAGGTCGCGGCAGGCCATTTGACATACTGACTATTTTACTCTTGACCTGCTTTATGACCTACGAAAAAAAATTGAAATTTTTTATATCTTCTTTAAATCTACTTTCTTCGACGAACTGCTGAATAGCTGCTATGACGATGACACGACCTGCTGAAATTGTAAGGTTGGTGTAACCTCTGATTATTATCCGTAGCAGATAATAATAAATATTATATAGGCTGTTAGTAAAACTATATGTTACTAAAACTATATATATAGTTTTACTATATGTGTGGTGTTTAAATATTCATTAATAATATCAAAATTTGCAAGAAATTTTATGTTCAATAATTGCACATGAATATCTCTAGTCTGTGTTGTTATTTGAGATAACTATAAGTAAGGAGGTAAGTAGCCTTCATTTGCTCTTGACAAACGCACATGCATTACATTGCATGAAATGATTGCATAGGAGCCTACATTTTAAAATAAACTTTGACAGATTACAGAGGCAGATTATGAATGACACATGCACAACTTTTATCAAACTTTAAATATACCAGTTTTCAAAAACCATTTTTTTAAACAAATTTACTTAGCAAGTGATAGCATGAGAGGATATCCTCACTTGCGGAGTAAGTACTTGCCCTCACTTGCGTTGTAAGTACTTGTCCTCACTTGATGAGTAAGTACTTGTCCTCACTTGATGAGTAAGTATACTTGTCCTCACTTGAGGATTAAGTACTTGCCATCACTGGTGGATCTAATGGATCACGTACACCAACCAGGATGAGCTTTGTTGCTAGAAGCTACGGGAGAAAGACTTCACGGTGTGAGCCTATAATGACTGGAGAAAGCATCCCATATAATTATAGATATGGTCTAATTCCAGGAAGGAAAGAGTCTTCTACTTAAATTACACTCTTAGTTTACACTCTTAGTTTACCTTTTGGAAGACAAAAACGACCCTTCTTTGTGACTGTGGAAAACATGGGTCATGATCCCGCGCATACAGTTAGTGTCGTGAGAGATCTTTAAAAGACGGGACTTTAATTTTGAGTGAAACCTTCTGGGTAAAAATGTAGAGGAACGCAAGGCAGATAAAGGTGGTTGAGCGGCGATGTTCGTAGGGGAGTGGAGGGTGGGGGGGGGCAGAGTTTTATTCAGAGGGAAGATAACAACTAGAGATAGGACCTTGAGAAGAACTACTACTACTGTTCCTTTTCCAACAGATCAATTCTGCACTTACGACCACCTCGATGTTCACTTGGAAGTTTCTCTGACTAAACCTCCCTGCAATGCAATGCTACGCCGTCTGCATGGATCTGATCGTATAATCGGTGCATTTTAACGTTGTTTACATCATGCATCCAGCAGATATTAAATATACATCGTGCATCGGTTACTATCCGCTCTGACTACATTCTACATGCATGAGAGATCAGGCGTTGGCTAAATGCTTGTATGTATGTGCACTTGTTATAGCGCCTCTTCAAGCATGCTACTCAGAAGCGCTCCCGGCTACAACGCGGACACCGCATCGGAGTTTCACGCCGAATCGCTGAGCAATTGCGAGTGAAGGACTTGCCCAAGGTCCTTACGCGGAGACTTGAGCTGAATTCGAACCTGCAACCCTCCGACCGCAAGGCAATGGACATACCCATACACCACCGCCCCCGCATGGCTCCCATCCATCCTTGCTCTATATTCCATCGTTAGTTAGCAGACTTTGTACAATGGGAATCCTCAACGGATCAGTTCAGAACAATTATGACGAGGTTGCCGTTAGTTAAAACCTCGATCAGCCTCTTATGATATTTAGAACCTTGTGGTAAAACTGAAAAGTGAATGATAACTGATTATAAAACATTTATTTAAATTAAGTAAAAAAGTTTGAATTAACTAAATTGGAAGGACTAAGTACTACTTAATTTTGACCTAATTAAATTGTCCTTTAATAGCTGAAAGAAAGCCATGGGGCGTTTTTCCAGAGCGCTGCATCTGAAAGGGGACTGCTATACACTTATATTTATTGACTATCACGTACGAAAGTCTCTCATATTATAGTAGGCCTATAGGAAATCGGAATCGCTATTTATGCGTATGTCTGAGTAAAAAATTGATCTTGTGTATGAAATACGGTAAAGCAGGATCTTCTCGTTCTGTGGCTTATCTCGTGGCAGTTGATCGACGTGAAATACGCGTTTATCCACTCGACTGCAATGGCGGTTATTGCAATTTTTCTTTCATCAGAATCTTATTCGTTGGTTTGTGTAGAATACATTCACACATGAAGGTTAAACGCAAATGACCCGATAAGTCGACGCATCCAATCCAGTCTTAACGCTTTCATATGGCGCTGTTTGTATATTTACTCGGTAGCCATGGTATTGGTGTAGGATATGTGGCTGATAGCAGTATTGTATTGTATTGTATTGTATTGTATTGTATTGTATTGTATTGCAGTGCATTGCATCTGTCCATTTATAAAGCGCTTCTTGCAAAAAGAGTCTTTCAGAAGCCCTCCCAGTGCGTGCAATCCCGAGAGAAAAGGCAGGTTTTAAGGCGAAAGAAAGACAAGGAAGACTACCACTGCCAGAGAGGGTGACAGAGCGAACTGAAGGGGGTCCATTTCATAGGGAAAGAACTATGCATGCAAACGATCTGGATTGAGCCATGGCGCTCCTAACGCGGGGAACAAAGAGGTCAAACCGATCAGAAGACCTAAGAGGACGCAGCGAAGTGGCAGAAATGGGGCGAAGTAGGCTATATGATCAAGCGGATACTTTATTGGAGCAAGACCCAATTGATACTTAAGAACCAAAATAAGAGATTAAAATTGTATACGGACTACAGAGAGTGGAAGCCAGTGAACCTGCTCAGTAATGAATGTAGAAATGTAGGAGAATTGAGGACGACGGGCAATGAGCCTAGCATCGAGTAGGCTACAGACTGTAGAGGTGATAGACAAGTCATATGGATTCCAACAAGGACAGAATCACAGCTGTCAATCCGAGAACAGACGAAAGCGTGAACGAGGGAACCCATGGGTAGAAGTGAAATGTATGGCGGCGGGGGAATGCTTGTTGCATGCTTAACGACACTGCCATATCAAAGATGATTAGTGTCGCCCTCCTCCTTTATCCAGGCATGGGACTGGCACTGTCAGAGAACAACCAGTGGCGGAGTTAAGGGGTAAATTTCATCTTCGACACACTTATACCAGTGGGGAGAAGAACTTCAGGCACATTCATTGAACCGATTGCTGTATATTCAACAGTGCATTGGCAATGCTGGAATGCCAACGTTTGCACTCATGTTAAAAATCACTTATTTTCCACATAGTAAGTAAGGATACACACACAGAGTGCTACACAAAGATGTTGAGAATAAATAATGTTATTATTTTGATGTCGCTTCATTTGGTGATGACACTGCATGGGTATACATTTTGGGGAGCAATATATAGGGACAAAAGCCCGCTAATTTCCATATATTATCGCCCCATTATAGTCTGCTTTCTCTTCCTTCATTCTTTCATTCCTATATTTCCCAATTCACTATACGCTTTGTTCGCTGCTTCATTCTTTCTCTTTCTTGCATCCAATATAATAGTCTTTGCCTTTTCTTTTCAATCGCTTCTTCCCATCGCCTCAATAGGCTTTGCCTTATATCCTTCTTGAATTCGTTCGTTCATTCACAATGCCTCCGCTGGCAAAACGAGTGGAATCGGAGTCTTATCTGATGGTCGGATTGGGTTTCGTAGCTAGACAGGTAGAGCCTGCTGCATCGTGATCGCATATATTCGGAGTGATGGAGTGACGGAGTGACGGAGTGACGGAGTGACGGAGTGACAGAGTGACGGAGTGACGGAGTGACGGAGTGACGGAGTGATGGAGTCATGGAGTCATGGAGTCATGGAGTCATGGAGTGACGGAGTGACGGAGTGATGGATTGATGGAGTGATGAAGTGATGGAGTGACGGAGTGATGGAATGATGGAGTGATGGAGTGACGGAGTGATGGAGTAGGATCGATGGGTCAAAGGAAAAGAGTGGGAGGAGGAGGAGAATGAATTAGGGGAAGAGAGGACGGCGGGTATGACAGAGATTAGAAGATTAACGGTGGAAAACGTGGAGCAGGGACGGAGGGAGGAAAAGGGGGAGGGAAAGAAGTAAAGAGACGAAGGAAGGGGATAGACGGAAAGAGGAACAGAGAAAAGAATGAGCAGCAATGGGAAGACGCGGTATTCTTTTCTTCCATTCAAACTCACAATTTATCATATCGTTCAGACGGATAGAGGAAGGATAACTTATATAAGCAAATATAGTAATACACCCATGCACTCGTGTTTTGGGAGTTTAGGGTTGAGGAATTTCCATATTGCTATGACAACATTTTAAGTTGTCATCATGCCAAAGTTGTTCTGCTATTTCAGTGCTGATAAGAGTGATCTATAAGACTTCAGTAAATATAAGCCTATACTTACACTTATAATAATGTAGGTATACATGTACGTTCTTTTTCTGTTTCCACGTTCAACACACAGGTATACATCGCATCATTAGGTACATGTAGAGTTATGCAGCGCCTCTTGTATAGAGCACCTCTTACATAGAGTTATTTGGCACCCCTCGCAGAATTAATATTCAAAGACGCGGGAATGATTATGTACCCTATACATACAGGGTGAACCAAAACGTAGCCTAATCCCATACGGATTTTGCAAATATCTTGGCCGAACATGAGAAGTCTTCAAATCAAGTTTTACGGGATAAAGGATAATTTATATATATGTGTACAATAGCCAAATATCATGGAAATATTTGAAACAGAACGAAAGTTATAACTTTTATCGAGTGCACTCACTGTTTTTGACGATCCAAAAACGTAACGCAACAAAAAGTTTTAAAAAATGGTTTTATTAAGTCACATCTCAAACAATTGTTATCAAATGAATTTGATATAGCCAGATAATCATTATTGCTACTATTTAGAAAAAAACACGAAGGCCTACCAGCGTAGCATGTCACTGCGACATCAGTAGCGTGATGAAGTTGCCGACAAATTTCAGATTCAAATTTTGCTATTAAAACAGTAAAATTTAAATTTATGAGAATTAAAATGGCCACTTGCGGCTTAAATGACAGACAAAATGTGTATTCAGATACTTCATGAGCAAGGTCTTGGAGCCTAAGCTATAATCACCACATATACATGTAAACTTGTTTGCGTTTTGTTTACATGTTTTCTAAAGGCATACATGTTAGGCCTAAAGCTCTGTCTTGATACTTTTTTCTTGCGTCACGTTTCGTCAAAACACAGTGGGTGGTTCACTAAAAGTTATATAACTTTTGTTCCATTTCAAGTATTTCGATTAAATTTGGTCATTGTATGTGGACACGAATTACATTTAAGTCCGTAAAACGTTATTTGAAAATTTTTAATTTTTGGCCAAGATATCCCTGTAGGGGACTACTTTTCTGGCCAACCCTGCATATACGCATAGAAGAGTATTGAATTATTTATATACCCTATAGACTAGGCCCTATATAAATATATACGCTGCTATGAACTATATACCATGGAAGACACATACGCAATCTAAAGAAATGCGTTTGCTTCAACAATTTTTTGCCCATTCATTCGTTTATGCGTTCGTCCCTTGATGCCTCTTTGTTATCTTTTTTATCGCATTTCTTTATCATCCCTTGCTGCCTCTTTGTTATCTTTTTTATCGCATTTCTCTATCATCCCACCGTCTTGTCATTCTATCCTTCGTTTTATTCTTCCTTTGTAGCCTCAACTATCCATCCGATTCCTCATCGCACAGGATAATACTATTGGTTTACCATAATTCAACAACAAAAACGAATCCCATTCTTCCTCTCATTCAACCACCTTCCCCCATTAAGCTTCATCTCTCTGCCAACTCTGCACAATAAAATTAAAGTACTATTATAACTGCATGAGGGGCTCTACTGGTAAATTTTGAGGTGAGTATGTATACACGCTGACCGGGAGAAAAGTCGACCACTTTTAGGCCCGAAATTTCTGACGACCTTTTTTAGTCATCCGACCGAAATCTTCAGTAAATGTCACAGATTTCCCGTCAGAAAAAAACTGATGACCTCTTTTAGTCGTTTGCTCCGAATTTCAGCCGAAATACACCTAAATTGCCACGTCTATAGGCTACCCTGGTTTTCGGGAGGTGAATAGAAACTGAATATATGCTACGATGCCGTTTTTCCCCGAAGGTCAGTATACGCCGTATAGGCCCTACCGCGTATATATAGCCTACCCTTGAAAATAGCCCTGATTGTATGTAGGCCTATAATTATGCTTACTGAAGAAAAACATCTACTCTTTGGCCTCATTCAACGTCTGACTCCCTGTTCAGAAGTTCTCTTTCTTTCGATCCGATCCAAAAAACCTCAAAGCTGACGCCAAGTCTATAATGTCAATGCTGCTATACGTGATGTAGGTTCTTGTCACGCCATGTTACCTCTCTAAAAAAATTCTATTGAAAGCGACTAGTGGCGCCACTGGTGATGGCCATCAAAACCGTCGATCAGAAATAAGGCGGCAGCGGTGCAGCTGCCTCTTAATTTATCTTCTCCTTGACCCAATGAATGCGTTTAATGTGGTGCAGCCATGTCGAACACACTTGCAGGAGTGGTCATGTATAGAGTCTATAATTTTTTATTATGTCTGCTAGGGAGTCGGAGAGAGAGAAATAGAGAGAGAAAGAGAGAGAGAAATAGAGAGAGAAATAGAGAGAGAGGGGGAGAGGGAGAAAGAGAGAGTCAGACAGGCAGAGACAGAGAACAGAGAGACAGAGACAGAAACAGAGATATACAAGCACACAAAAGTAGATAGAAATGGACAGAGAGAGAGATATTGACAGACGGCAGATAGACACACAGACAGACACGGAGACAGACAGACACACAGACAGACACACACACAGATAGAGACACACACACACAGAGAGACAGGTAGATGGAGACAACACGGCAAACATACAGACTGTGATTTCATTACGTGTGAGGTCTTGTTGGCCCGGAAATACGAGACGACACAACACAAGCGACGACGACGACATTGAAAGACGTTCAAAGTCAAATCTTCTCCAGCATGCATGCAGCAGCTGCTGTCGAATCGATAACCAACCCATTCAGACACCATTCTTCCAAATCTCTCCGCCACTTCCCTAACCAGACTTTCTCTCCCTCCAACCCCTCTCTCTCCAGCCCTCCCTCCAACCTTCCCTCTCTCTCCAGCCCTCCCTCCAACCTTCCCTCTCTCTCCAACCCTCCCTCCAACCTTCCCTCTCTGTCCAACCATCCCTCCAGCCTTCCCTCTCTGTCCAACCATCCCTCCAGCCTTCCCTCTCTTCCAATAATTCTCAGCACAACTCCAGCTCCGCATGCATTGCTGCGACACAAACGGCGTCGCAGATAATTCGGTCGGCGCGAGCTACAACATAGAGACGAGGAGGAGGAGGTGGAGGAGGAGGAGGAGGAGGAGGAGGAGAAGAAGGAGGAGGAAGAGGAGAAGGAGGAGGACGACGAAGAGGAGAGGAGGAGGAAGACGAGCAGGAGGAGGAGGAGGAGAGGAGGAAGGCGAGCAGGAGGAGGAGGAGGAGGAAGAGGAGGAGGAGGAGCAAGAGAAGGAGGAGGAAGAGGAAAAGGAGGAGGAGTGAGTCCGACGTGGAAGGCAATAGTAGCGCTATAGAAAAACCGGCGCTGGCGGCGAGATAAGGACGGCCTTCACGTACAGACGAATCGATGCGTGTAATTGGCTGGAGGATCGGACGAAACGGACTGGATCAACGGTGGTTAGGAGCACATGTATGTAGCCGTGGTATGGTATGGTATGGTATATATGGTGGCCAGCCGACCAATTTACTTGCGCTTCGCTATTAAAACGGCAATTCCACTTAAGCTAAATCGATTTTACTCTTCTATTTACATCGAATGCGATTCGGTTTCCGCGTTCGGATCCCATGCAGTTGTTGTCGTTGGTGGTAGTCTCTCTGTGTGTATAATCGTCTGAATATGCGTCTGTATAGGCTACGCCTATGACTGCCTGCCTAACTCCGTCTGTCTGTCTCTATTGATTGTTCGTCTGTCTCTGGTTTTGTCTGTATGTCTCTGTGTCTGCCTATATCTCCTTCTGAGTATATTATGTATGTGTGACTGACCGCGTCTCTCTCTCTCTCTTTCTTTCTCTCTCTCTCTCTCTTTCTTTCTCTCTCTCTCTCTCTCTCTCTCTCTCTCTCTCTCTCTTTCTGTCTTTGTTCTGGATTTCCTTTAAATTGCGGTTTAACGTAGGCCTACACAATACGTCGATTCATATTTAACGTGCGCTTTTCTATGATTCCTTTCACTGCACGACCTGTATTTATGTAGATCTATGTTCTATTTTTAATTCGAATATATTTTCATCTTGATTAACCTACTTTCCTTCCTCCTTCAGTACTTCGTCCTTCGGTACAATATCTTTCCCCAACTGTAGATGTCACCCGATTACTCGATCTCGGTATTATGACTGTCTTTAATATCGCTAAAAGCACTTGCCTCAGTAAGCTGTCTCTTTCTCGATCTCTGTCTGTCCGCCTTTCTGTCTGTTGGTTTCTGTCTCTACAGACTCTACGACAACCTGTATCTTCGTGTCTCTGACTCAATTCGCAATGCTGTATTTATAGACACAGATGGAGGCAAACACACACAGACCCACGCATATACAGACGAACACATACAAACACACAATAATAGCGAACAGCAGACGGTCAGACACAATGTTCTGGATGTTGGTCTGACAAACACGCAATCGACATTTAAATAACTTTCTTTTAAAAAAACGTCAATTTTTCTTCGTGTCAGTAAATGATTCCATCCAGATCTTTTTTAAAGAAATTTTTACAACTGCACAACCTCTTCCCCATCATTAACGGTAAATTATTACCATTCGGATGAATTAAACATGTTAAACCATTTTGTAATTAACTGCCTGGTAGCGCAATGGTTAGGCTAACACGCTGGCATGGAGAGCGAGAGGTAGCGAGTTCGAGTCCCGTATATTTGGCGGACATGCTTCGTAGGGTGCTATTAGCGCCGATTAATTATAATTATTGAAGGCTGTCTGTTCTGTTAGTTAGTTAGGATTTGTGTATTTTGTAATCTGAGTTATTGTAAATTAGGCTACTTCAACTGCATAATATTATTGTACACTGTAAACGGTTGCGGGCTGTCAACCGGATTGTTGAATAAACGAAAATTATTATTATTATTATTATTATTATTATTATTATTATTATTATTATTATTATTATTATTATTATTATTATTATTATTATTATTGTTATTGTTATTGTTATTATTATTACTGCTCAACGTCATTGGTACAGATTTACTGATTTAGTAGACTAAGAGTGAGAATGATTAAGGAATTAATATTCGTGTAAGCCGGACCCTTTAGAAAACGGTTTGCAGGGTAGGCTATAGTCCAAAACAAA
This sequence comes from Lumbricus terrestris, assembly GCA_949752735.1. Lineage (NCBI taxonomy): Eukaryota > Metazoa > Annelida > Clitellata > Crassiclitellata > Lumbricidae > Lumbricus > Lumbricus terrestris. The sequence goes on along the minus strand of OX457043.1, from coordinate 24,097,771 downwards.
GCAACCCCACGTATAGGCTATATGAATAACCTTTAAGCTAGTTAAATTTGACTTTAAAATGTTCATACTTTTAGCCAAAATATTGGCAAAAGTCTTTAGGGATAACTTTTCCACTTCCCGTATTAAGCCCGTGTAATTTGGACCAAAGCTGTATTTGCTTAATGCGCTCAAGGTAGGCCTATATGGTAGCCTATATACCACTACGCAGAAGCGCTCCTGGCCATGCCATGTGCACTGTGCAGCAGCGCTGAAAATGATAGCTTTGAGGTGAGAATAGAAAGAGTCAGCGCAGACCCTGGGAGCAAGCACAGCGTCAATGGAACGCAATTCTAGAGCGATGAGCCATAGGCTACATGGTAGTAATAAAATCGCACCAACAGATCAACGTTTATCGTAACAGACGAAACTATAATAAGAATAGTAGAACGTGAGTGACACGTGTTCTTTATACATAGAACAAATGGACGCAAGAAAAGAAGCTGATGAAACCCCAGCGGTGATCCAAGTAACGTACGGAAATAGCGCACAGTAAATTAACCGGATGAGGAGGAGGAGGAGGAGGAGGCATGAAAGCAGACTATATTATGGTCTGTGAGTCGCATTGAAAAAAACACACGCCAACCGACCAACGACCGTCGACGGACACGACATAAAAAGAGATATCATGATGCTGAGAAATCGATAGACATGTACTCCACTGATCCTCGTTGGCTTTATTATATTTCTCTTGGCGACGATTGACTGACTGCAGTGGGGTGTGGGGTAGGTGGGGGTGGGGAGGTCCTTTGCCGATTGTTTTCTTCATTGTGAAAGCCACGGCATATACGACTAGGCGTGCACGGCCTCGATGTCTGATCTGTCCCTTAAGGCCATTTATAGTCATTTCGTGCAGGCAGAATATAGCTAGGCTATTGCATGGCCAACTGATCCTCATAAAAATGATAGTCCTCTGAACTTATAAATCAAATAGAATAAATTTAGAATAATTTATTGCTTATAGAATGCTAAAAATAGCCATTATGGTACCTGTTGCACGTTTTCCTTTATAAGCTTTACAAAATAATTCAACATTTAATTACTTTATTTTTTGAAAGCCTTTGTCACTGGCAGATAGAAAGAGACAACAGAGGGCAAAAAGATTGGTAACTAAAACAATACGGATGTGGTGACAAAAGGAATATAGTGTATTGTATATTTCCACAAACAGGGATACAGACGTGGCAGATGAACTGTGATGTGACAGGTGTTGGCTAAAACAAGGTGACGGATTGAAAAGCCGCAGGAAAATGGAAGAAATGATCTGGTATATAAGAAGATTAAGACACTAATGCGGAATGAGGTTAGAAAGAAGAAATTTTAAAGAAGATATAGAGATGGAAATCTATTAAAAGAACCTGAGGAAATAAAATGTCAATGGGAGCAAACGTAGAAGAACTGTGTATACATCACTGAAAGCAACAGAGGTGCATGATACCATGACAGAACCAGCAGGGTGCGAGGGATATCATATTGGACCGGATATACATGATGGATAATCTATATTATATACATATGCTTGAGGAGGAGATAATAACATGCATCAGAGAAATGAAACGCAATAAAGCTGCATGAGGGAATTGATAATATCCCAAATGAAATGATTAACCTTCGCCATACGTTTGGGGGTCAAATAGACCCCCCAGAGGTATATTTTCATCTGTAACTTTCTAAAATGTGGGCACCAAAAAGTTTCCTTTGGTGACTTTTCCTAAAAATCCCTCCTTGTCAAAATGGTATGAGTGACGTCATACGTTGACGCTTAGTTCTGACGCTGTGACGTCATTTTGGTGAGATCTTAGAGTGAAATTCATGTCCATATCATTAGTATCCATACAATGAGGTATATCTCTGCTTCTACACAAGGTATCTTGAAGATTATTTTTTTGTTTCCAATGTTTTATGGGTCAGGGAATTCATTCCAGCTACAGACAAATGCCTGACCTTGACGGAAGACCTTGAAATTCAAGGTCACATGATTTTGTACATGACCATACCTATATCTGCTACTATACTTGTTAGAACAACGAAGTTTTTTGGTTTCTATGGTTATTTGGTACAAGGAACTCAACAAAATATAAGCAAGACACAACTGGAATATGTTATGTTACATCTTATGTTACATCGTTTCACTTCTCATAATTTGTGTATGACTTGTTGCCAGTGTATCTAACTACATTCGGTACAGGTAAATAATTGTGTGGAATGGTTACCACAAACAAATTGACCACACGTGCTGCATCTGTGCTTCGTCTTGGTGTCATTCTTTCGATCGCACATGTGACATCGTCCTCTCTGAGGAGTGATGACTGTGTCGTTTTGTGTTGTCGTAGGAACAGGCAGATTCACGTATTCCAAAGCCCGCTTTATCGATTTTCTGCCGCTTACGCAGGGCGTGCTTCTTCTGCTGTCGATCCATGGAAGACACATACTTTTCCCCATTTCCAATATGAATGCTCTCCTTCTGTCCTTCTGATTAGTGTTTGCAGAATCCACCCATTCAGGATGTTGATGAAACCAAATCACGGATGCGTTATGTGCAGCTATGTCCAGAAGGGTGAAGAAAAGTGTCAATGGCCATCGTCTGGTAGAACGTTTCACTGTATATTGTCTGCACATTTTGTCCAAAGTGTCAACTGCACCTTTAGTGCTATTGTAGGTAAGGATGACCTCTGGTTTCTTGTGACATTCGGACGAGATCACATTGTCGTGATGAGCAGTTGACAATAAGGTGACAGCCTTATTTTTCTTTGGCGCGTATGACACTATTGTCATCTTATCATGCGAAGAAGCAGAGATACACCTGAAAAATCATGTGACCTTGAATTTCAAGGTCATCCGTGAAGGTCACGCATTTGGCAGTAGCTGCAATGAATTCCCTGACCCATAAAACATTAGAAACGAAACACAAATTATCAAATTCCATGCCCAGGAACAGGTATACCTTGGGGGTCATTTGGACCCCCAAGCATAGAAGACGTAGTTTTTTTGTTCGCGTATGGCGAAGGTTAAAAACTTAGGATATCAGGCAATGCATAGGAAGCAATGACGTTGTAAAAGAACATTAAACAACACTCGGATTTCATACGGATAATTGCAGTTTCCATAAAATGGGTTCCATTATTATGATGCTTTTCAACTATCAAAATATCAGCAGATATAGGCCTGGGCTTGTATATATATATATATATATATAATATATATATATTATCTAATGGTTTATTGCTATTCTTTTGCTTTTCTCCATTGACAATGATCTATATATAATTCATAGTATTTTATTTTTTATGAGGCGGAACTATCGTGTTACCTTGGTAATTTTTCAGAGCGCTGTCTGATCTATTCTAAGGCATATAAGTTTTTAGCAGCTGGCATGCGCATTTTCTTGTCATAGAATATGACATCAAAACATCCACGCACGAACGTGTTATAAATTTCTTCTTCAAAGGAACTTGACTCGTTTTTTAGCAGAATTTTCATGAGGACTTGACACATCTTCTCGCATATTAAAAACACTTCAATAATTAAATAATTAGAAGCTGGGTTTATGTAGAGTTTGTAGACTATGTGTATATATATTATGTGTGTGTAATTCTGTATAATTATGCTTATAATAGAAACATGAAGCTGTTTGCATGGCAAGACTGATGAGTTAGGCCTAAATGTGAATATATGCATATATAAGTATGGCTCGATGCTAAGAACATAGATAGATAGATACGAATGCGTTTATATAATTAAATATATATTTAGTCATATATGCTATGGTATATGTGCTATCATAATCACTTGTATGCATTATTTATTAATAAAAAAGCCTTCTCTCAAGTGCGTAACCTAATCGAGCGATGCTAGTGCTACTGCAAGAACCTAAGCATTGTGAGACGCGGAGATGTAGTGAATATGGTCGTTGCCTTTCAGCCGGAGGGTCGCAGTTTCGAATCCACCTCAAGTCGCCTAGTATTCATTCATTCGGACATTTATATAGCGCTTCTTCAAGAAAAAACTACTCAGAGGCTCTCCCGACTCCAGCGTTGACCGTGGGCAAGCTCTTCACTCGCAATTGCTCCTCGCTTCGGCGTGAAACTCCGATTCAGTGTCGGCGCTGTAGTCAGGAACGCTTCTGAGAAAATATCTTGAAGGGGCGCTATAATAATAAGTGTACGCATACATACACATACATACATGTATCACCTTCTCACGCAGCAACAGCAGCAGCAGCGATTGCATTGGAGTCTGCGAGGAGGATGACGGCATCAGATGTATCTGTTAATGAAGGTCAAGCGATGCCTCTGGGACGGACGAGAAATTGGAGAAAGGGCAAAAGGAAGAGTGGGAGAAAGAGTTTAAGGAAGAGTGGTTGGCGGTAGATATATAGGAAAGTGCATGGAAGAGAGTGTATGATGGAAGGAAGAGGAATGTGGATGAAAGGAAGAGCATGCATGGCGATTGGGAAGAATAGAGCAAGGATATATGATATTTGAAGGATATGATATTTGAAGGATATGATATTCGAAGGATATGATATTCGAAGGATATGATATTCGAACGATATGATATTTGAAGGATATGATATTCGAAGGATATGATATTTGAAGGATATGATATTCGAAGGATATGATATTCGAAGGATATGATATTCGAAGGATATGATATTCGAAGGATATGATATTCGAAGGATATGATATTCGAAGGATATGATATTTGAAGGATTTGATATTCGAAGGATATGATATTCGAAGGATATGATATTCGAAGGATATGATATTTGAAGGATTTGAAGGCATTGGAAGGTGAATCATGCTTATAAGAGTGGGAGAAGCAGAAAGCGGAAGAGTAGAAGGAAGAGTGGAGGGAAGCGTGGAGGAGAAAGTGAGCAGACGAAGAGGATTTAGATTGATGGAAGAGTGCGAAGAAGATTGGGAAGAGGATGAGGAAAATGGAAAGATTGGGAAGAAGAAGAGTGGGAGTGAAAGAATAACGTGGAAGAAGGAGCGGGATGAATGTGGAGTGGGAGGATGGATGCATGGAGGATCGACTGACTGAGAAAGGAATGGGTCAGCGACTTATAGTTCGCAGGCCTCTAAGACCATAATGCCAAGGGTCGTAAGGATTCGCTAAAGAAATCTCCTTATAACAACACCATGTGCAATGTACACTGATAACGGACACGGAGATTATGTATGTAGGCGCCTTATAAATAGATGTGGCAAATAAAGACGCCTAGGCGTGTGGGCAGATACATTGGAGATACCTGTTCTAATAAAGCAGTGATATAGAGATGGAAAGGCAGGTATAGATATTACACTGATAAGGCACATACGTATACATGGGTAGATGGAAAGATATGCAGATATATATATATATATATATACAGATTTCTAGGAGGGTTAATATGACAGAGGATGGGAAATGCACGGAGGACATCAAAGGAAGGATCGGCCTAGTATGTGCGGTATTTGGCACACGTGGCAAAATGTGGAACACAAGGAGCATCTCGATCACAACCAAGATGAAACTTTGGAACTTTGGTGGTACTGCTGTACGGATCAGAGTGCTGGTGTCTACGTAGAGAAGACGAGAGAAGATTGCTGGTGGCTGAAATTGGTTGGCTGAAGAGAATCAGGGGCAGGAACAGAAGGGAGAGAATCAGGAACAGGAAGACAAGAGAGGAGCTGGGCGCAGAAGAAACGGTGGTGGACAAAATCAGGAAAAGAAGGCTCAGATGGTTCGGTCATGTGGAGCAAATGGAGGGGGAAAGACTACCACTCGCGGCCCTGCACGGGCATGCAGAAGGAGCGCGAAGCAGAGGAAGACAACCAATGACTTGGATCGATAACGTCATTGAGGATCTGAAGGAGATGGATATTAGCATGTCAAGAGCAAAGGATCTCACCAGAAATAGACAAGTCTGGAGAAGTCATGTATTGGAGCCTCATCGTCGTCGCATGACTGACGGAAGAGAGCAGAGAGAAAAGGTACAAAATTCTGACTTGAACTTGCGGAATGGTGGAGACGATATTGAAATGTAGACAGACTCAGTTATAACCTTCATTAGGAAGCAGTAGAAATAGGCTATTAATCATTGCATCTTGAACTACTGTGATTACAACGCAGACTACAGTATCTTCTGAACAAAAATTCTTTTGCTATGGTACAGGAATCTCGAGGAAGGAAATGATGGTGAAAGGAAAGGGAGAGCATGGGAAAGAAGGTAGGGGAGGTGTACGGGGGAGACGGAAAAGAAGTAGGGAGGAAGAGATGACTGTAATGGATGTCGTGCCTTACTCGCGGCATTAACTACGGGTATCTATCTTGATTAATTATTATTAATTAGTTAAAACTCACGCCTAAAAGACACCTGGGCGAAACCGTGTAGAAACGCTATAGTAATATTATAAAGTGAATATAACGTACGCACAGATACTGGGGCAGACACGCAAACATGCATATAGACGGACAGACAGAAACAGACAGACTGACATGCAGATTGCAGAACTATACTGATATGTATGTTGACATTTACTGACATGATTATTTCAGGCGTCGATTCTTTCACTGTTGACTGTATAAGAGCGAGATTTCTTGGCTGCGAGATTTCTTGGCTGCGAGATTTCTTGGCTGCGATGAGATGTCCGAACATGCGATGCTCGCAATTAGAACTGGGATGCTGCTGGCTGATGACAAAGTTACAGCTGCCAAAGCTGCTGCTGCTGTTGTTGCAGTCGACAGTGACGATAACGGAGCTGACGTTGATTACGATGATTGTGACGGTGATGGTAATGGTGACAAGATGTTGACACTCCATCTGCACCTAGTCGTATGCTGCTGCTGCTGCTGCTGCTGCTGCTGATGATGATGATGATGATGATGATGATGATGATGCTGCTGCTGCTGATGCTGATGATGCTATAGCTAAGTAATTGCTGACAATTCCCAGAAATCACTCGTGCATCTAAAGGACACGAGTTGCTGCTGCATACTAAATCTGGATCAGGTTAAAGGTCGTAACGCTCTGGTGTCTGACTGCCACTGTCTGGCTGTCTATCTGCCTGCCTTGCTGTGTACCTGCCTGCCTGTCTATTCCTGCCTCTGACTGACCGTCTACCTGCTTGCCAGCATACTTGTCTGGCTCACTGCCTGCCTCCCTGCTCAGCTGCCAGTTTGCTTGGATGCATCCATCAATCGGTTCGTTCGTCTGCCTATGAATCTGACTGCCTTGCCGACTACCTGTTTATTCTAGGCTTATGTCTGTCTGTCTGTCTGTCTGTCTGTCAACCGATGGATGTCTTCCTTAACCTGCTCGTCCTTCCGTCTGTCTGTGCTTGATTTGTACAGTAAACGTCTGTCTGATTTCTCCTATACAACTGCATTGCATGATGTGCGCTTTATCTTAAATATCGCGACGATTATTTTGACCTTTCAATGGAACCGACAACATATAGCTGTCTAAATTCTAAAACAACCGAGTAGTAAAGTGTCTATACCTTCTTTATAAGAACAATGGTATTATATCTAATTACGAATATAAGTTATATATATATATGAATGCTGATATATCAACATTTGGTTATGAGGAGTCCAATATATAAGATTTTAGCTGCTTCAGGCGAAACGACATTTGCACAAATAGAGAAAGACTGTAGGCCTACCGACTGAAAAACTCTGGATAGCTAATCAAGCTTTATAAAGAAGACGAGATGAACTATGAAGAAATGTTGAAATGTCAACAACAGCCGACAATATTACTTAGAAAAGAAATCAGTGAATCATATGGAAAGAGAAGTGAAGACAATTCATATGAGATAGTGGGTAAGACGTTGAGAGCGAATGAGGAAAACTGGAATTGGGGAGGGAGAGATTGTTCATTTTAGCGCAAAATCTTCCAGGGAATGCTCTGAAGCCGGAAAAGTGGCTAACTCACCCATGGGTGTGATCAATAATTGCGCAATTGTTCAGCAGAGACGCGGATGCAAATATTTATAATAATGTGGTCGCGCACATCAGTGACTAAAGGCCAATGTCTGATGCACAATAACTCGATAAAGTCCTATAGGATGGTACCAAAGTAATTTTACGTTACAAGGATCTGAAAGATTGAAAAGTTGAGGATTTACAACATCTTATATTATAAGTCTGAATGTTTGTCCTTCCATATGTGTGTGTGTGTGTGTTTGATATAAAAACTGAGAGCAGTGGATACCTAATTGGAACTTATTATAAGATTATCGCTGATCAGGGCGACGAGTGCAATGCGTTCCTCACATTTGCACTAAGCAGTACGACTTCAGAACTCACAGATAAATCATTTAGGAAGTTGACAGGATGTATTAAGGAGGAGGTTCCTCAGTGCAGGAGTCGCAGAGTCTTGCTAATTGTTTGAACGACAGTAATGTCTCGGTGGGCCACATTAATACTGCCTTTCAGAGGAAGCTAAGATGGATTTTGATGTAGATATGGAGTTTGACTTTGTATGGATCTGAAACACGGACCATGAGGAAGGTAGACTTCAAGCGACTGTAGAATTCTGAAATGTGGATATGGCGGAGGGTAGAAAGGATTAGCTGGACGGAACACATAACGAGCGAGAAGGTTCTACGGAAGGTTTGGGGGAAAGGAAAGAGCGATAATCATGCACCACAATAAGGAGAGCAAAGAAACTCTAGATTGGTCATACACTGAGAGGAGACACCCCTATTATAAGGGAAATAATAGAGGAAGGAATGATGGGACGTAAGCGAAGATGAAGACCTAGACAGAAGCTTCTGGACTGGATAATGCAGGAGGATATCCACAGCTAACAGAGAAAAGTCAAC
>OX457043.1:24061419-24083919 GCA_949752735.1 Lumbricus terrestris | reverse complement strand
TTTACTCTCAGAATTTTAGGTCGCCAATACTTTAATAAGCGGATGAGGGGTAGTAAGGGATCTAAGGGGCCCTGTGGCTCATTGGATAACACACTGGCATGAAGGTCAGTGTAGCTGAATTCGATTTCCGGACCCCGGTAGGATAGGCGTGCTTTGTAGGCTGCTATTAGAGGCCTTGTACTGCAAGTTCTGTTAGTAGTTAAAATCTATGTTAAATAGGATAATAATTATTGTATAACTGTTCACCGTGACCGGCTGCGGACTGTCAACCACATTGTTTAATATGCGGAAAAATTATTATTCTTATAGTCAAGGATCTAACCCCCGGTCAATTTGTTGAAAAAATGAGCAGGTTCCAGGATGACACTTTTTATACGATTGATATCGAAAATCGAGTTCATTCAAAATCTCAGTTGTTCATCTTTCAAGGGATGGAAATCTGCGCAGCTGCCGGATATTTCTCGAATTTAATACTTGTACCGATTGTTTGCTCAAATGATATCATATATTAGGTTCCATAATAGATCCATCTCACTATCACCACCGCCACAGCCACCACTACCACCACCGATGCCACCGCTAACACCACCAACCATCCAATTTCTTGAATATTGATCAGCACCTTTTAGTCCTTCCCAGCATTGATCTGCAGCTGTCCCTGTTAGTCGAATTTACACCAAACTCAATGAAACCTTAGCACTGTGTTCTGTGTGGAGGCCCCTTAGAAAATGCATTTCAGACTCTCATATGCTGAAAGTGTAATTTTTATCAACTTGAGCTTTATTAATAGTTTAACGTTAAATGTTTCCCTTCTATCATAGAAACAATGAATTTTATTTTCTTCTGCCAATTCCGATGCTTGGCAACCCTTCTTCCTTCGAGTTTCGAGTCTCATTTAAAAGAAACTTGATAATTAATTTTAATGTTAAAACCAGATGCTGGAGAGGGCAGCGTGATCTTTCCAATAGCAATGATTTAGACCTGAGTGAAAACGCTTTTTTCAATAGGAGTGACCTTTCCGCCATCTCTTTATCACACCTAATAGATTCCTTGAAATCGCAACCTACGGGCATCTCTTGTCCTATAATGATATCTTTCTAGTTATGAGGCATAAACTGCAGAAACTGTATTCTTAAAAGTATCAATTGGATTAAAATTCTCTTATCGCTGCTTCCAGTTACCATTTTGGCTACAGCTAAATCTAGATTCAATGCTCTTGAAACTATGATCATCCCAGGTTATGGATGGATGGATCCGATTTGACCAGGGTCTATGACAACAGAGGCCGTTACCCTGGACAGAAATTTGCTCGACATATTACAGCACTTAAGAGCAAAGTACAAGACCAGTTTATCCCAGGTTATCAACACATCAACACAAATAAAACAATTTATATGAAACGATGACTTGAGTCACAATGAGTCAGTGGTGTAATCTTGTCACTAGCCATTCTGCAAGTCAAAGAAAAGACTGTGCATTCAGTACACTTTACACACTGTAAAGTAATTGCTTGTCCCGATTTAAATTAGATTTTTTCCTAACGATAATAATTATTTGAACTATGGCCAGCAAACAACGGGTATTACCGAAGACTCGGTCACGCAGTTTTACTGACCATAGCTGAAAACCGACTAAATTACTATCCTGCCCCCATGCAGCTTGTGGCAAACATGTCTCTTCATTGGCATAAACACAATATAATAAAGCATAGAGCGTACGCTGCGGTTGACCAATTAACTGCGTCCAAGCGACCACGACCGTGTGTACCCAAGAAAAGCAGCCTATTATTTAACCCTGGATAACGCATGCTGTTCAAATCTTGAAGGAATAACTCAAAATTATATTTAACATATTTAAATATTTCTCTGAACTAGATAAATCTGAATTCATATTAAGATAAGAAAGCGAATTTAAGTTAATTATTGCTGAGGAAAGAAAGCATTTTCCGACACATTTGCTGAAATTAGAAAATTAAATTAAATGTTAGAAATGCCTATTTCGTACACTTGCAATGGATTGGAAATTAATATAATAGGCCTATCTTCCCTCGTATATAAGCACGCGGTTTAATATTTGCAATTATATACAATTTCGTCGTATACTGGAAATTATACTGCCTATGAAACTTTGCTCATCGGATAACTTGCAGCTGTTTAGGCACATATACATTAAGCTTATAGGCTATACAACCATTTCAACAGTCTTTCTTTGCTGTCGTTCCACATTGTCTTCCGTCTTAGACTAAGTACAAAGAAATTCAAAGTCAAGTTAAATATAAAAGACTGTGTGTTCTTGTAATTTATATTCGTTTTATCGCCGTCTTAGATCTATTAGCCATCTTCATGTCATTGTGTTAATTAGGCATCCTAATTAAGCAGAAAGGTTGGATCCCTCGTCATGCAGCCATTGTCTTTCTTTACAATTGCACAGCACTTCAGCTGTGTCTTTTTGAGTCGAGATCAATGAAGAGACGAGAAAGTACGAACTCATTGACCGGCATTATTGACCTATTCACCTTTTCATCAGGTCGTTTAATTGAATAGGCTAATTACTATGTTTTGGTCTTAAGAAAGGCGCTCTATTGTAAATAAAGAGCGGAATCGATTGATGCATAGTTATTGGATGGTGACAGTTTGTAGACATAATGCAATAATGATAATATTACTACTACTGCTACTACTGCTAATAGCAATAATAATAATAACAATAATAATTATAATATGCACGACACCGGTGGCGAAGGCCAAGAACCTTAGTAGCGAAAATTATTCTTCGGAATTGTTGTTAGGCTACATTAGGGACGTATCTATTTTGCAATAATAATAATAATAATTATAATAATAATAAAAATTATGGCTGCCCATCTGCCAGGCCTGTCTTAATTACTGGCGCTTTCATAGATCATCATTATTTTAGAAAAATAGCTACTGCTTCTATTGTTAATTGTACTCTCTTTACTGATGCTGATTGTTGAAGATAATAAATGACAATAATAATAGCAACAATAATAATAAACAATATACGATAATAATGACAATAATAAATATCAATATTGATCTCTAAGTCCCTTGGGGCATGAAGTGCCTCAGGGCAAAAAATAATCTTGATAAAAGATAAGAACAATTAGAATAATGCTAGCCTACATGTACATGTAACAACATCAATGACAACGATGATAATGTTGCTTTTAGAGGCACCTTTACAATGAACCTCGGGAACGAGGACCGTGTACTCCAAGCCTGACTGCACATCTATTTTTAGTTTACTAGATCCTAAGGGTTTTATCTTTACCTCGGCAAAAGTAATAATGATGATGATAATAACAGCAGCAGTAATAATAATAATAATTATAATAAAAATAATAATAATAATCATGGTAATAGTAGGCTAATGTAAAATAATAACAATAATAATAATAATGATAATAGTAATAATAATTATTTTAACAATAATTTTAATAATAATTATTATTATCATTATAATTACCGTCATTATTATTAACTTTTATTATTTTATTATTAAATTACAAATAATCATCTAATTATAGTTAAATTATTTATTTGGTCGTCATCTGAAGTGTGGCATTTGTGCAAAGCATATAGGCCTATAGATAGCTTCATCATCTGAAAAGGTCGATGGATCCATAGCTTCAACCTCAGCAGCAGCAGCAGCAGCAGCAGCAGCAGCAGCAGAATCAGCAACAGCAGCGAAGGTCGAAGCCATTGTCTAGACATTCATAGAACTTCTCCATTTATACAGCTCCTATACACTAAAATATTGTGGGTGACACATTGTGTGACTTCTCCTTGTGTGGCGCGGTGTTGTAGTACTAGCCTGAGGCCAGGTTCGAATCCAACTCAAGCCGCCGCATAGATACCCTGAGCAAGTCCTTCACTCGCAGTTGCTCGTGCGCTTCGACGTGAAACACCGATGCAGTGTCCGCGCTGTAGCCGGGAGCACCTCTGAGCAGTATCTTGAAGGGGCGCTATAGCGAAATATAACAAATAAAACCTAAAAGATAACACGATAGGCGAATACTGCATGTATAATTATATATACATGTATAGTTCAATCTCAGTTCATTGAGTATATGCGCGAACGATTCAGGAATTATTTAGACAAGTAATTATTACTTAAAATATTTATTTCCGCTTAGTTCTCAATGATTGGCTCTGCATCATTGCATCATCACGGTCAACTGCACCGTTCGTGCATCGGTGGCGCAGGGGCACAACGATGAGTGACGGATTCAATCAAGGTCCGTTAAAAAGTGACCACTTGACCATGCACTTGAGTGCGCATCGAACTCGTACTCTTCGTCTTACAGGTCGAGCGCTTTATCCATTCTGCGACGGTGCCACACTAAATGCCACAAGTGGCATTAATGCAGTATTCCGACTTTTCATGCGACTCGTGTCACATGAAGGTCTAATAATTAATAGGCAGTCGTTCTGCGCGGGAATTAACACTGAGTCTGTTCAGGCCATGCTAAAATTTTGGTTTATCACATTTATTTAACGACGCCATCACTTCGACTATGGCTGCAGTGTTAAAATTTTGCGCCGTTTATTCCTACCAAACTTCAGTTCTAGCGTGAAATAATTCGAGGTGTCATGTGAATTGCGGCATGTTATTAGGTTGCAGTTAATTTCGCGATAAAGCCGAGTTGTCACATGTCAGTTCTATTGCGTACATGTACATGCAGATGCGAATCAAACGTAAGCGAAGCAGACAGGTCTGCAGCTGAATCGCATTCACACACGTATACGCTACACACGTCATGGTAATAGCAATGCGAACGAATAGGTGACCTGAGTGGCCTGCGCTGCTCTACCTGTCTGGCATCGTGATCATGAAGGGAGGATATTGTTTCCGTGACGGCTCTATACATGATTGTGCTGTACCTGTGCTGCTGCTGCAGGTCTGTTGTTGGCTATAAACGCGGTCTGTGAAGCCGTTTTACGACGGCGGTCATTATATGGCACACTCTCTGTTCTTTCCATTAACGACTGCTTCCAGCTGATGTGGCTAACGGGCGATTCGTTCATCCATACATCTATCCGTCCGTCCGTCCATTCATCTACCCACCGATCCATCCATCCCTCCTCGATCCATCCATCCATCCATTCATACATCCATCCATTGTTATTTATTATTACATAAATTTCATAAGCGAGCAAGGTTATACCGTTCGTCCGTCCATCCATCCATCCATATAACTTTCCTTCCATACACCCGTCCATCCGTTCGTCCATTCATTCATCCATTCTTCCTTCTATTCAGCCACCATTCATTCATTCATCCTTTCATCCATCCATCCATCTACCATTCATCCATCCATCCGTTCATCCATCCATCCTTCCATCCGTTCATCTAACCATTCACCCGGTAACCCGTCCATCGATTCTCTCGTCCGTAATTCTATTTCTGAGGTCACGGTTGGTGCGTGGCTATGCATCGTCTTTAGGCGGTCGATGTCATGACAGGCGGTCATTCGAACTCGGCTTAAGATCAGCGTAAGAAATGAATCGTCGCCAGGAAAAATTCTTTGAATGCGGTTTCATGGTAATTAACAATCGCTTAAGTTGTACTGCTGCGCCTCTTCGGAACAGGTACGGTTCCTATAGTATACATGTATTGTATATACCTGATGAAAGAGAAGACCAGTGTCGCATTGAACGGTCTTCAACCGCTTGAAAAATAGACGAATACCGAGTATTATGCTCGTTTATAGTTTAATGTGCATAAAAATAAAGCCATATAAACTTGAAAAAATGAATGTCGTGAAAGTCGTATATATATTAAATATATATATATATATTCTAAATCTATATAAAATCAATGTCAAACGATAAAATTAGCCTATCGGCCTACTCGCTTATTATTATTATTATTATTATTATTATTATTATTATTATTATTATTATTATTATTATCGCCTATTCGCGCTTTGCAATTAGGCCTATTTCAACCGCGCGGACTCGTGACATTGAGCATGTGAGGGAACTCTTCGGATACGATACGATGCTCAGACTGGTGGCAAATGTTTTCGTATATTGATCATACGCATACAGTAATATTCATATGTAATGTAGATTGTAGATCGTTTGTAAATAGTAATTCCTATAGCGTCGTTCACAGCAATGACCATTCAGTGGCGCTCCCAGTGCGAGAACCACGGAGATAATAAATAGCGTTGAAGAGGAGAGAGAGAGAGAGAGAGAGAGAGAGAGAGAGAGAGAGAGAGAGAGAGAGAGAGAGAGAGAGAGAGAAAGAGAGAGAGACAGAGAGAGAGAGACAGAGAGAGAGAGAGAGAGACAGAGAAGAGAGAGAGAGTGAGAGATAGAGAGACAGAGAGAGTGAGAGAGAGAGAAGAGAGAGAGAGTGAGAGATAGAGAGAGAGAGAGAGTGAGAGATAGAGAGAGAGAGAGAGAGAGAGAGAGAGAGAGAAGAGAGAGAGAGACAGAGAGAGAGAGTGAGAGAGATAGAGAGAGAGAGTGAGAGTGAGAGATAGAGAGAGAGAGAGAGAGGGGGAGAGAGAGAGAGAGAGGGAGAGAGAGAGAGAGAGGGAGAGAGAGACGGAGAGAGAGAGAGAGAGAGAGAGAGAGAGATACATGTGTAATAGACCGCGGTCCTGAAAGGAGAGTACCGCTTAGAGAGATGAGAATTGCATTCGGTTAGAAGGGATCGACCAATGATGGCAAAATTGATTTGCATGCTTGAGGATTGAGTAATAATGGATATACACCTCGTAGAGCAGAACGAATCATATATCTGAGATAGTTCGGGACGAGACCCAGTTAGTACTTGATGGCAAAAGCAGAGACATCATATTGGATGCGGGCAAAGACAGGCACCAGTGCAGTTGATTAGCCGCAGATGGTGATATTATATGGAATAATTTAAAAGGCGAGCATTGAATCGAGCAGCCGCATTGAGAAGAGATTGAATGTGAGATAGACGGACTTTGTGATGGAAGGCCAATAAGAAGGGAATCGAAGTAATCAATTCTGGAGCAGACAAATGCGTGGACTATGGATGTCATGGTTGAAACGGATACGGATCTGAGAATGACCTTGACACGCAGGAGGTTAAAGTGAGAGTAGCGTACGAAATGCATTATACAAATCGTTTTAACCTGGGAGTTCAATTGACAATACGTTGCTGAAATGGATCATAAGGTTATTAGCCAATAGCTTTTAATTATGTTATACCAGTTCATGCCCACATAGTATGGGTGGATGGATTGATGAATGAATGGATGAATGGATGAGTGGATGGATAGATGGATGTTACTGCGCTCTGCTGTCCATAGTGACTTACTGGTTCCTTTCACTCGCTCTGCAACAATGCAGAGGCGTTCATTCTGTGTGGTTGGTCCAACGACCTGGAATGGACTTCCCTTGACTATGCGACACCTCCCAAGCTCTTCTCAATTTCACAAACTGCTGCAGACTGTTTTTTTCGCTTGATCTCGGCCGGGAGCGCCTCTGAGTAGGTACCTTGGAGGGGCGCTATATAAATTGCGATTGATTGATTGGGTGAATGAATGGATGGATGGATTGATGAATGAATGGACGGGTGGATGGATGAATGGATGGATGGATGTATATGTTTCTGAGTAAACCAGTTTACTGTTGATCGAAGACATATTATAGTTCTAGCTTACAGCTGCAGATCACTGACTCCAATTGGACTTCTGGGATGTCGGGCTAATAAAAAGGTGGCAATATTGAAGACATAGATATAGTCTATATATCTAGATGCCATCGAAGAGGTTGTGTGATAAATCGACGAATCAAGAATGAAGATACGACCCTTCGCTGCACTCCAGCTAATTGCACACTCTGACTATATGCACGATATATTTTTCCGTTGCACTTAAGCCACGACGGCGGCAACCTTCGAGTGGCTCTTTATTAAAGGCGCTGCATGAGTGGTCTGTTACGTTGGCGTAAGACTGTCATTATTGTTGGACACCTACTCGAACGTGTTGCGAAACATACTTGCGATTATTGCCTGTTGATAGTACGATGAGGGAATCGAACAACAGCTTCTATAGCGCTACCTAGGAGAGTGGAACAGAGGTGGATAGATGAGTAGATATAGACGGATAGATGAATAAACAGATGAGTAGATAGACGGAAGGACGGATGAATGGTTGGATGGATGGACGGATGGATGGGTGGGTGGTGGATGGATAGATAGATCGATGGATGGATGGGTTGGTGGGTAGACATATAGGCAGAAAGACAGATAGACATATTGCCACAGAAATCAACATAATAGATGCATGAATATACGGATAGACAGGAACATGAAGAGCTCAGCTGTATTCTAGTTTGCCTATACAGGGTGGGCCAAAAAAGACCCCCCTAGGTTTTTTGCCAATATCTTGACCAAAAGTAAGAATTTTGAAATGAAATTTTACAGTCTTAAAGACAATTCATATTTACATATCATGGCCAGATTTCATCAAAATATTTCAAACAGAGCAAAAGTTATGCCACTATTATGGAGGCCACCCACCGTTTTTTGACGATTCAAAAGCGTAACGCAACAAAAAGTAGGTTTTTGCCAATATCTTGGCCAAAAGTACGAATTTCAAAATGAAATTTTTCAGGTTTATAGACAATTCATATTTACATATGATGGCCAGATTGCATAAAAATATTTCAAACAGAACAAAAGTTATATCACTTTTAGTGAGGCCACCCAACGTTTTTTTTACTTTTTTGAATCATCAAAAAACGTTGGGTGGCCTCACTAAAAGTGGTATAACTTTTGTTCTGTTTGAAATAAATATTTTTATGAAATCTGGCCAACATATGTAAATATGAATTGTCTATAAACCTGTAAAATTTCATTTCGAAATTTTTAATTTTGGCCAAGATATTGGCAAAAACCTACTTTTTGTTTCGTTACGTTTTTGAATCATCAAAAAACGGTGGGTGGCCTTCCTAAAAGTGGCATAACTTTTGGTTTGTTTGAAATATTTTGATGAAATCTGGCCATCAAATGTAAATATGAATTGTCTTTAAGACTGTAAAATTTCATGTCCAAATTCTTACTTTTGGTAAAGATATTGGCAAAAAACGTAGTGGAGGTCTTTTTTTGGCTCACCCTGTAGAAGTACCTCTGGGGTCAGTCACAATAGCCTGCAGCAACAAACATCTTTTCAACATCAGGCTCTAATAATATTACTCTGGTTCTATATTCGAATTTAGGGAATTAACACAACTACAGTTTCAGTGATTATACGATCAGCTGACATTGAAGCATTATTATTGTATGAGTAAGTCATGAAATTAATTACTGGTATATTTTTAAAGCGTTGACATGGTTCCATTTTTCACCTTTCTTCTCTCACTTTCGACAAAGTTGTATGGACGTTGCTTTGTCATCGATTCCACACCAGCAGAATGTTGGCCACCTGGCGTTGGATACATGTTTGTTTTGTATGTATGTGCACTTGTTATAGCGCCCCTTCAAGCTCTCTCTCTCTACTCAGAGGCGCTCCCGAATGCAGAGCGGACACTGCATCGGAATTTGACGCCGAAGCGCTGAGCAATTGTGAGTGAAGGACTTGCCCAAGGTCCTTACGCGGTGAGGTGGATTCGAACCTCGAACCTTCCGGCTTCAAGGCAACGACGCCACCACTACACCACCGCGCCCCACATGTAGCTACTATCCCTCTGTGTCTTGACTATCCAGTTTCCTTTCTCTTTAACCGTGACGGAGTCGGGATTTCTGAATGATTTCACTGCAGGTGTCATGCAGCTGTCATGACTCATGCGGTCATGATTCTTCTTCTTCTTCTTTCTCTTATGCTGCCGCTGCTGCCGCCGCTGCTGCTGTAGCCTATAGTCTGCATCGTTCTTATCTTTCGCGTCTATTTGTCTGTCTGTCTCTCTGTCTGTCTCTCTGTCTTTCTCCGTCTCTCTCTCTCTCTCTCTCTCTCTCTCTCTCTCTCTCTCTCTCTCTCTCTCTCTCTCTCTCTCTCTCTCTCTCTCTCTCTATCTCTTTGGAAAATAATTTTGCTATCAGTTGCTCCACTGGTCTTCGCCTGTCTGTCGCTCTCAATCCCTCTGCGTATTTTCCTCTTAGTTCTGTCTAATTGCCTCGGTGACAGTATCCGTCCACCATCATTTGAATCTTTGCTTCAGTGTCTCTCTTCTTGTTTTTTTCACTCACACGTGTCAGCTTATCATCACATCTACCCACACGCATTGAATTCGCTGACGTGGATTGTCCTATAAACCGTCTTCTTGTAGTTTCCGATTTGCTGGTCTGCACTGTAAGAATCCGAGGTCTCAAATATGCAATTTGCGAACTCGTGTGTCGAGCCGGATCCTTCAGTTCCACTCTGCCTCTGTGGTCTCGTTCCTCGGGGAACTGTGGACTTTCAGGGTAGCCTTTCAGGTCACCCTTTCAGGTTACCCTGACTTGACCCGCTGCCTATCGATTTTGTTTTGATTGAGCGCCTATGAATAAGCTGGTTCCCGCGACTTGGCTTTTGTGGGCGCTGTAGAAGTCTCGAGATTACGATTACGATTACCTTGACTTTACCTTTCATTATTTACAATTGTACTATCGATCACAGTATAGGAAATTGCTCCATGATGTAACGGCATGCAATGAGAATAATTATTGAGACTCTTTGTTAAGATGGTCTGAACTCGAAGTAAACCGAGGATATTTGCTTATATTGTCCGGGAATGAGCGGAGAACAGGGCTGAAAGTGGTTTGGAAAGTTGCCTGGTCTGAATTTCGCGAGCTTTTTGGCTGAGTGTCGCCGAAAAATTTTTTCCATCTTTTGCCGGCCAAAAATACTGACGACCTTTTTTTAGTTGTCCTACCGAAATGTCGATGAAAACTCCTTTTTTCTCTGCCAAAAAGTCGATGACCTTCTTTTAAGTCTGATTTTTTGGTAAACAAGCGACCCGGCTGAGACCCGGCAACAGCGGGGTCTCGAAAATCGATGCCGGCCCGGCTCACTTTCAGCCCTGGCTGAGACTTGTTACTTACTTGTTGCATGCTAATGGGTATTGGCTAAGACTTCTAATACTTAGAGAGTGAGTGACGAACTGTTGCTTCCTGCTTAGATAGTCTGATTGGAGCTGTTGCTCCCTGCTTAGATAGTCTGGTTGGAGCTGTTGCTCCCTGCTTAGATAGTCTGATTGGAGCTGTTGCTCCCTGCTTAGATAGTCTGATTGAGGCTGTTACTCCCTGCTTAGATAGTCTGATTGGAGCTGAGACTCCTTGTTTCGATGGTTGGGTCAGCTGAGGCTCTTTTTCTCGAGAGTATGGAACTCGTTACAAACTGTGCAGCTCCATGGGAGAAGTTCCGTCTGAAACCCCCCCCCCCGTCGATACATTAGTCGTCCCTCCTCCTCCTCCGATCAAATCCCCTGGCGAATTGAGAGGCGAATAAAACCTCTGGCCTTTGCCCCCGAGTCATTTGGTTTTCGACTCACGTATACACATCCCTCCCACCATTACGTATAGATTCGGTTTATGGCGTCTGATTATTGCCATGCGCAGTGAGACTGCGGACAGCAATGGACGAAACGAGACTCACGCACAGATACAAGCACAGACACAAGCACAGATACAAGCACAGGTACAAGCATTGCATCTTGTGGACGGAGGCAGACGTATAAAGGCACAATGACTAGTGGTTGCTCTCCTAAATTATGGATCAGATCTGGTCAGACTATAGATCATAGATCTTTGATTTTTATTTTTCTGTGAAGAGCGGTGGTGTAGTGGTGGGTTCGGTGCCTTGAAACCGGAGGATCCCTGGTTTGAATCCACATCCAGCCGCCGCGTAAATAGGGACCTTGGGCAAGTGCTTCCCTCGAAATTGCTCATGCGCTTCGGCGTGAAACTGCGATGCAGTGTCCGCGCTGTTGTCGGGAGCGCCTCTGAGTAGGGAGTGCGTGAAGGGGCGCTATTGCAAACGCGAGACAAGAGTAAATTTTTCTAAACAGATTTTATTTTAACTCGTTCTAATAGACAACCTACTCTGATCTTGTAAAGTCTAAATGAAACTTTCAAGTTTCAAGCTGTGGTTGCAAACAGTGAATGTCTCAGTGTAGCAGTTAAATAGGCCTACTGACATCTGCAAAGCTGGTCATGTAACAGCAAGGTCAGTCCTGCTGCACAGAGAGCCAGCTGAAGGAGTACATTCGTAAGAGCATTAGGAACTGAAAAATAGGATCGCGGTCGAAATTGAAAATTAATTCACTGGGCCGATTTTAAACGTGTATTTCGGGAGATTTAATGGAAGAACTAAAGAGGATATCTATCTTTCAAAAACATTTTGAAATTGTGGGACGACTCGATTCAAGCAGTCAAAAGACTCCGTGTTAAGGCTTCGTTAACGTGAAGTTCTTTACAAAATGTGCAGTTCTGCATGGATTTGTGCAAAAGGAAACTTTACCATGGAGGTTGAAATGACTTTACCATGGAGGTCGGAATGGGAAAGTTGTAAAAAATCCATCTGAAAATCTCTGCTCCGTGTCATGATGTCAAACTTCAGTAGCAGTACGGAATTTACGATCGTAATCTAAGGTTCGCTGATTATCAGGGGAAAGAATTTTTTTTAAACATTCGTTGATCAGCAGCATCTTTAGGATGCAATTAGGCTAGTAGCTTAAAAAGTCTGGGTTAAGATTAGACGAAGTAAAACTTCACAGAAGACATTAGAATAAGCTTATAGGCTAATACTCTGGCTTACGTCGGTCCAACAAAAGCATTGAACGAGCAACGTCTGGCGAAATTCGCCACCTCCATAACGTTACCTGCGTGTATTACAGACCCTCAGCGTCATTTGCTGTTTAAGACTGCTTTCTTCTGTTTGCTCTGCATGGATCGGGAGCTCTTCTGAGTAGTGATGATGTCAAACTTCAGTAGCAGTACGGAATTTACGATCGTAATCTAAGGTTCGCTGATTATCAGGGGAAAGAATTTTTTTAAACATTCGTTGATCAGCAGCATTTGCTGTTTAAGACTGCTTTCTTCCGTTTGCTCTGCATGGATCGGGAGCTCTTCTGAGTAGAACCTGTACTGGGCGCCATATAAACTCGGATTGATTGATCTGAGAAAAATACATCGACGTGAGCGATAATAATCTATAACTTCCTTCATTTCGCCAACAAATTCGACCTCATACTGAGCTGAAAACTTAGCATACTTTCAGTTTGTCCCACTGTGCTGGGTCAAAAATATATTGCCATATATGAACTCTGGAACAGTAAGACCAGATTTATACAGATCAAACTGAGGATCTACTCAGGTTGTAATTGCACATTGCACAAGGCGTTGGGTGGGAACTGACCTTGACAAGAAATTCTTATTCCATGCAGTATAGCAGTATCAATTAATTAAATTTTTTTATGTAGGCCTAATATCAATTAGTTTGTGTCGTTGATATGAATGTGAAGAAAAAAATCACGACAGCTGTGATGAAAGCCCTGGGAACCAGTGCATGTAGGGCTGTTACAGTAGTAGGCCTATAATAACTTATGTCAGAAAGCAGTGTACTCCACGAAAGGTAATGGAAGATCAGCAGTTTCCAGTGTTTGGCGACGTCCTATATGGTAGTGCAAAGGCCGTTGACGTCGCCCTCCTCATTTATCCAGACTTTGGACTGGCACTGCCAGAGTACAGGCTGTGGCTGAGTTGCATTGTTTTTGCTTAGGAGGAAAAACGGACATTAATTTTATTCCTCTGGAAATATTCCATCTGGAATTATTTCCCCGGACAGTTACCTTTCGGACGTTTTTTTCCACAAACTATAATAGTACAAATTCCGCCTTTCAGAAATATGCTCAAAATGATCAGCGTGTTTCTGTAATTGAGAAAAAACGAAAGAAAATTGCAGCAGAGTATCAGCCCCTCCTCCCACCCTCACTTAATGCTTTCTATGAATTCTATTGTACAAGTCTTCAACGATCGATGTGACCGAAAAAATATATGAATAGCAACAGAAGACGCAGAGACAAAAAAGAGCGAGACAGGCAGAGAGGCAAGAGGAGAAGCAGGAGAAGAGGCAGAGACAGAGACAGAGAGAGATGAGCAGATAGGCAAGAGGAGAAGCAGACATGCAGAAACAGAGACAGAAGAGACAGAAGGAGATGTCTTGAGACAGAGAGAGATGGGCAGATAGGCAAGAGGAGAGGCAGAGATAGAGAGAGATAGGCAGAGACAGGGACACAAAAGGCAAAGAGGAGGAGGAAATGAAAGCGAGGTAGACAGACACGGCTGAATTGGAACGCAGGTGCGTATATACATAAACGAAAAAGCAAAGACCGCGAGTGTAGACCAGTTCAACGAGAGAACAGAGAACAGAGATACACAAAGAGAGAGAAAGACAGACATAGAGAGAGAGATAGAGCGAGAGAGAGAGAGAGAGAGAGAGAGAGAGAGCAAGGGAAGGCTAAAGGGAGAGACAGGTAGAGAGCGCTGAGATGTAATTGAATGAAAATTCATAAGGTCAATCAGTCAGACTTGTCTCTGCGTGTATGTCTTCTTACTGCTGTGTACGTCTGGTTGTCTCTGCGTTTATGTCTTCTTACTGCTGTGTACGTCTGGTTGTCTCTGCGTTTATGTCTTCTTACGCAGTGAGAGAGACAGAGAAAAAGAGACAGACAGACAGACAGCCAGACAAACAGACAGACAGACAGACAGACTGCAGTTTGATGCAGTGATTATATATTGGGAAGAATGTCACGCGTGACATTACGTCATCACAGCAGCGATCCGATGAGATGAGACAAGACGACGAAGACGCATAGAGAGACGGAGACAACCAGACGTACACAGCAGTAAGAAGACATAAACGCAGAGACAACCAGACGTACACAGCAGTAAGAAGACATAAACGCAGAGACAACCAGACGTACACAGCAGTAAGAAGACATACACGCAGAGACAACCAGACGTACACAGCAGTAAGAAGACATACACGCAGAGACAACCAGACGTACACAGCAGTAAGAAGACATACACGCAGAGACACAACTATCGATCTCTGGCATGGACGTAAAGCGTGACAACGCGAGGAGTACGAGAAACTACACCACACCATGACTCCCCTTCTCTCTCTGTGTTTTTCTCTGTCTGTCTGTCTCTCCCTCTCTCACGGTCTATGCCTGTTTGTCTGTCTATCTCTCTCTGTGCAGCACGGTCTCTGTATATATATATATATATATATATATATATATATATCTGTGTTTGTATCTGTCTCTGTTTCTGCATGTCTGTCTGTCTGTGTCTCTCTGTCTCGCTGTCTCTATCTTTGCTTATCTTTCTTCTCCTCCTCCTCCTTCCTTGTCTCCTTCTTCCATGCACTCGTTCCTCCTCTCCTTTCTACTTTCCACCCTCCTCTTTCTCCTTTGTCTCCTCCTCCCCCTCCTCTTGATGTTCGTGCTATTCTTCTCTTGTTACAATGTCGAGTTATGTTTTGATATACAATGCACTCAACAGAGAATCGACGCAGGTCAACTACTGCAGAGACAGTGGCCCATCAGTGCTGCTTAGCTCAGTGTAGAGAACGAATTTATAACAGGTATATGCACGGGAATGAATCTTGGATGGCCACACAAGCTACCAGGCTTACCAGCTTCCCAGATACACAGATGATAGCCACGGCATCTTAATTTATGCCCCTGGATGCCTCTGGATTTTTAAGCGACATTAAATCGTGCCGTGCTCTGCTATAATATATCCTAAATCACGGCTCCACAATCCACATTGCTCTGAATGTCATGTCATATTCGGAGGCGTCATATTCCGTAGGATAGGTTTAATGATTTCAGAGGAGCGTGCTATTTTCCCACGAGCGAACTTTGAGTCGGATTTTTAGAGCAATCGCCCGACAAGTCGAGTTCGGCCGAGCGTTATGCAAACGAGTTCGACGAGTTAGAGATATCGAGTTCGAGTCGGTTGCTGTGCATCGTTCGAGTCGGTTTAACCGAACGATCTGCACAGGCGTCGGATAGAGCCGTGCGCCGACGGATAGAGCTGTGCGCCGACGGATAGAGCTGTGCGCCGACGGATAGAGCTGTGCGCCGACGGATAGAGCTGTGCGCCGCCGCCGTCGACGAATTGAGTTAATGTCTCTCCTTCTCGTTAATATTCACATCCGGTTGCGTCGACTGACCGATTGGACCATAATTCGAGACTCGAGGGAGGGACGGGTGGAGGGGGGGACTCGGAACTGCTGCCCTCTGACGATGAAATGAAACACGATGTGGCGTTGGTCAATTGATCGAAGGGACCTGGTTGGCCGAAGGCGTGTCATGTGACCTCGTCCCAAAGCGAATCTGGAAAAGCTAATGGCTAGCCTGCAGGGACGAAGAGATAGGAACATGGCAACCGGACAGCGGAGCCAGTGGGACAAGACGACAGTATAGGAGGACAACAGCAGGACGAACGGACGAAATGAACGGAGGACGAAAGTGGGGGGACGAAGATGGAACGAAACGGACGAAATGAGCAGAGGATAGAATAGAAGGTGGTAGAATAGAAGAGGACAGAATAGAAGAGTGTAGAATAGAAGAGGGTAGAATAGAAGAGGGTAGAATAGAAGAGGGTAGAACAGAAGAGGACAGAATAGAAGAGTGTAGAATAGAAGAGGGTAGAATAGAAGAGTGTAGAATAGAAGAGTGTAGAATAGAAGAGGACAGAATAGAAGAGTGTAGAATAGAAGAGGGTAGAATAGAAGAGGGTAGAATAGAAGGTGGCTATAGAATAGAAGAGGACAGAATAGAAGAGGGTAGAATGGATGAGGGTAGAATAGTAGAGTGTAGAATAGAAGAGGACAGAATAGAAGAGGGTAGAATAGAAGAGGGTAGAATAGAAGAGGACAGAATAGAAGAGTGTAGAATAGAAGAGGGTAGAATAGAAGAGGGTAGAATGGATGAGGGTAGAATAGAAGAGGACAGAATAGAAGAGTGTAGAATAGAAGAGGGTAGAATAGAAGAGTGTAGAATAGAAGAGTGTAGAATAGAAGAGGACAGAATAGAAGAGGGTAGAATGGATGAGGGTAGAATAGTAGAGTGTAGAATAGAAGAGGACAGAATAGAAGAGGGTAGAATAGAAGAGGGTAGAATAGAAGAGGACAGAATAGAAGAGTGTAGAATAGAAGAGGGTAGAATAGAAGAGGGTAGAATAGAAGAGGACAGAATAGAAGAGTGTAGAATAGAAGAGGGTAGAATAGAAGAGTGTAGAATAGAAGAGTGTAGAATAGAAGAGGACAGAATAGAAGAGGGTAGAATGGATGAGGGTAGAATAGTAGAGTGTAGAATAGAAGAGGACAGAATAGAAGAGGGTAGAATAGAAGAGGGTAGAATAGAAGAGGACAGAATAGAAGAGTGTAGAATAGAAGAGGGTAGAATAGAAGAGGGTAGAATGGATGAGGGTAGAATAGAAGAGGACAGAATAGAAGAGTGTAGAATAGAAGAGGGTAGAATAGAAGAGTGTAGAATAGAAGAGTGTAGAATAGAAGAGGACAGAATAGAAGAGGGTAGAATGGATGAGGGTAGAATAGTAGAGTGTAGAATAGAAGAGGACAGAATAGAAGAGGGTAGAATAGAAGAGGGTAGAATGGATGAGGGTAGAATAGTAGAGTGTAGAATAGAAGAGGACAGAATAGAAGAGGGTAGAATAGAAGAGGGTAGAATAGAAGAGGACAGAATAGAAGAGTGTAGAATAGAAGAGGGTAGAATAGAAGAGGGTAGAATGGATGAGGGTAGAATAGAAGAGGACAGAATAGAAGAGTGTAGAATAGAAGAGGGTAGAATAGAAGAGTGTAGAATAGAAGAGTGTAGAATAGAAGAGGACAGAATAGAAGAGGGTAGAATGGATGAGGGTAGAATAGTAGAGTGTAGAATAGAAGAGGACAGAATAGAAGAGGGTAGAATAGAAGAGGGTAGAATAGAAGAGGACAGAATAGAAGAGTGTAGAATAGAAGAGGGTAGAATAGAAGAGGGTAGAATGGATGAGGGTAGAATAGAAGAGGACAGAATAGAAGAGTGTAGAATAGAAGAGGGTAGAATAGAAGAGTGTAGAATAGAAGAGTGTAGAATAGAAGAGGACAGAATAGAAGAGGGTAGAATGGATGAGGGTAGAATAGTAGAGTGTAGAATAGAAGAGGACAGAATAGAAGAGGGTAGAATAGAAGAGGGTAGAATAGAAGAGGACAGAATAGAAGAGTGTAGAATAGAAGAGGGTAGAATAGAAGAGGGTAGAATAGAAGAGGACAGAACAGAAGAGTGTAGAATAGAAGAGGGTAGAATAGAAGAGTGTAGAATAGAAGAGTGTAGAATAGAAGAGGACAGAATAGAAGAGTGTAGAATAGAAGAGGGTAGAATAGAAGAGGGTAGAATAGAAGGTGGCTATAGAATAGAAGAGGACAGAATAGAAGAGGGTAGAATGGATGAGGGTAGAATAGTAGAGTGTAGAATAGAAGAGGACAGAATAGAAGAGGGTAGAATAGAAGAGGGTAGAATAGAAGAGGACAGAATAGAAGAGTGTAGAATAGAAGAGGGTAGAATAGAAGAGGGTAGAATGGATGAGGGTAGAATAGAAGAGGACAGAATAGAAGAGTGTAGAATAGAAGAGGGTAGAATAGAAGAGTGTAGAATAGAAGAGTGTAGAATAGAAGAGGACAGAATAGAAGAGGGTAGAATGGATGAGGGTAGAATAGTAGAGTGTAGAATAGAAGAGGACAGAATAGAAGAGGGTAGAATAGAAGAGGGTAGAATAGAAGAGGACAGAATAGAAGAGTGTAGAATAGAAGAGGGTAGAATAGAAGAGGGTAGAATAGAAGAGGACAGAACAGAAGAGTGTAGAATAGAAGAGGGTAGAATAGAAGAGTGTAGAATAGAAGAGTGTAGAATAGAAGAGGACAGAATAGAAGAGTGTAGAATAGAAGAGGGTAGAATAGAAGAGGGTAGAATAGAAGGTGGCTATAGAATAGAAGAGGACAGAATAGAAGAGGGTAGAATGGATGAGGGTAGAATAGTAGAGTGTAGAATAGAAGAGGACAGAATAGAAGAGGGTAGAATAGAAGAGGGTAGAATAGAAGAGGACAGAATAGAAGAGTGTAGAATAGAAGAGGGTAGAATAGAAGAGGGTAGAATGGATGAGGGTAGAATAGAAGAGGACAGAATAGAAGAGTGTAGAATAGAAGAGGGTAGAATAGAAGAGTGTAGAATAGAAGAGGGTAGAATAGAAGAGGACAGAATAGAAGAGGGTAGAATAGAAGAGGGTAGACTAGAAGAGGGTAGAATAGAAGAGGACAGAATAGAAGAGGGTAGAATAGAAGGTGGTAGAATAGAAGAAGACAGAATAGAAGAGGGTAGAATAGATGAGGGTAGAATAGTAGAGTGTAGAATAGAAGAGGACAGAATAGAAGATGGTAATAGGCGGAGGTTAAACCGAGCGACAGGAATCGCGCGGATGAATGGTTGGGAATAAAAAGGAATTGATGGACGTTATATAGAAGAAGGAATTAACTGAATTTTTTAGAAGAGACTGATTGACTTGGCAGAAGAAGGAAGTGACACCGGCTTGATATATAAGCCTAGAAGGGGAAATTGATTGACTTAATAAAAGAAGAAAATTTTGAGTGCCTTAATAGAAAGACCAAACAGCAAAAGATGATTTTCCAAATTGACATGGGAATGGATAAGAGGAAGAATTGACCCTAAAGGAAGAATTTAAGAAAGAGAGAAAGAGACCATTATTTATAACTCAGCGGGCAGTGGGCAGAGATTCTTTCGTATACATTTATACATATATATATATATATATATATATATGCATTTATATAGGCGCTAGATTTATATATGTATATATGCATGTATATAGTCTATACATATATATATGCCCACAGCGATGAATGGCCAACGGAAGAAAAAAATATATCGATGTTCATCATTTAGTCTACTACACTATTGATGTGCAGGCAAATAATCAGAGGCAGGTTGGACAGGAAGATGTATGTGCAGACCGACCGACCGACGAGCAGACAGACTGCTGTAAGGACAACTTAGGACATGGTAGAGTGTATGCAGTCTGGGAATTCATCTATTGCGACCTCTAGACCTCAGAGAAGTGAATCGACGTACTAATGAAGGAGAGACACAAAGACAGACAACGACAGACAGAGAGACAGAGAGACAGATTCACAGACAGAGACAGACTTAGAGAAGAGACAGAGACAGAGAGACAGACAAAGAGACAGAAAGAGGCAGACAGACAGACAGAGACAGACAGCGACAAAGGGAGTGAGAAAGAAAAAGAAGAAGTTGAGAAAGAGACGTTCGAATTTGGACAGATGAAATTTACTATATATGTAAAAAATCCAATTTCAGTGCACAGAATGTCCGCTGATAAGTCATTGACCGAAAGGTCGGAGTGCTCAATGCTCACTTTTGCTCAGTCCAGTCAAACGTGGATGGATGTATCATGGAAGTCTGCGGTAACTGTGCATAGATACAGATACAGATACAGATACATCAGTCGACGACATCTTCAGCAGCAGAAGCCATTTGTTGAAACCGGGGGAAAACATTACATTGAAATACAATTGAATTATACGTTTGCACCGAACATTAGAGCATTTTGTTAGATCACGTTGCACAACGTTCGGTATTGAGACCAGAAATATTGACTCAATGTGCCGCATTGATCTGATGAAGTAGAAAGATGCTATAATGTTATATGGAGTGCAGAACGAAACGCATTGATTTCATGCAACAGCACACGAGGCAAGATGATTCGATATTACAACACACAGATGCTTATAATATTCGTATACGTATGTTTGCATTAAGATAATACGTACGACATTACTTGACTTAGTGTAGTAAGCAAGTTTTTTTGTCAACCAATAGCTAATCACATTTTGGTGCATATAATAGAGTAATAGACATTCTATTATAATCTATACTAAACACAGTTCATAGCATCCTAGCTCACGATAAATGCTTTACGCATCAGGCTACTGCATGGTTGGTGAAATAATATTACGCATTCAGTATAATCAGCATCATTCAATAGAATGCAATATTATAGGACCTAAATGATGTGTATTGTGTATATCAAATACACGGCACAACGTCGTAGGCTATATGAACAGAACAGTAAAATTCCGAAACACAAATCACGACTGCAGTGATTAAGCATATTATTTAGATTAATTTGCAATTGCGATGATGATGATGATGATGATGATGATGATGATGATGATGATGGTGATGACGATGACGATGACGATGACGATGACGATGACGATGACGATAACGATGACGATGACGATGACGGTGACGGTGACGGTGACGGTGACGGTGACGGTGACGGTGACGACGGCGACGGCGACGGCGACGGCGACGGCGACGACGACGACGGCGACGGCGACGACGACGACGACGACGACGATGATGATGATGATGATGATGATGATGATGATGATGATGATGATGATGATGATGATGATGATGATGATGATGATGATGATGATGATGATGATGATGATGATGATGATGATGATGATGATGATGATGATGATGATGATGCGGTCTAATTGTATTTGATTGAAGTCTGATCACTTAATTTTTGTGATCATCGTTCACGCACGATAGAAGTTGTAGTTGATTGAAAGTTTTTTTGGGCAATTTATGTCCCAGCGCAAATGATTTTAATCGCCCATAATTATCAGCTTATGGTAAATAGGTCCATCTATAGCTCGGGATCCTACTGCTTGAAATCGGTTGAATTTCAAATATCATTAGTTATGTAAGGCCAATCACAAAAATATAAATGGCTCAATGTTGGGTATATATAGTCGGACGAATCACAGGTGCATCTGAAAACCTCAATCACGCTGTCGACCATGCAGTATTATAGCTCATTACATATAATTATATTATAACACAGGTGCAAATTTATGCTGAAAAATGGTTCTTATAATTATTAATTATATTTCAAATGTATTCGCTAAAAAGTCGACGGTATTCGCAGTTCAACCAAACGATGAAAATTAATAATAAAAATCGTGATTGCTGCTCGTTTTTGTCGGCCTTCGCTCAGATGTCACCGACGTCGGTTTGAATTTATTATTTTGCGATTTATGCGCTTTTGCATTTGCAGAGTCAATAGAATATTATACAGCAGAACACGCACATGCACACGTACGTACAAACAGACACACGTACGAACAGACACACGTACGAACAGACACACGTACGAACAGATACACGTACAAACAGACACACGTACAAACAGACACACGGACAACAGAAGAAAACATTGGAGTACAAATGACAGACAGGGCGAATAAAAATTGTATTGGCAGTGACCGACAGTTGATGTTGTGTGTTTTTTGACAAGATAAAAATACGTTTGTTGAACTTTTGATGGCGTTGATAAATTATATTTGGAGGCTGCGGAAAGGTGAGAGCACGATACGCAGACAGACAGACAGAC
>OX457043.1:24041419-24056419 GCA_949752735.1 Lumbricus terrestris | reverse complement strand
GCCTGACATAAACCAATCCTGATACGTTCTCATGTGGGCCATTTCAACCTACGTCTGTTATGGGCTTTGCATTCGACTGCTAATAAAATCGAATTAGCCTACATGATATCATTGCATCCTGTTTACGTGTTTTCGTTGCTTCTGTTGGTCGTACACACGTGAGCGGAAGTTAGGACAATAACGCAGCCTTTTAAGCGTATGAATGGAGGATAGTCGTGCTCTGCTTGTCGTTAAATCCTTTTGTGTAAACGTAGGTTCGTATTGCAAATCATATCGATCTATTATTAGACTGAACGACTCGTTTATTTATGAGGACAATGGCGTGCTTTAGTCAGTCGTCCGCGCTTCCGACCTAATGTCAGTCTCTCCGCGCTATCATAAAAGTCTACTTAGTGGAACAGGTATATATCGCACTGTGCGTAGTAATGCTGCATGTCATGCTGTCGTCATTAAAAAGTAGAGTTTTATACCGATCCAAAACACGTTAATTCGGAGACATCACCTGACTCACATTTTTCATTGGAAACAATCAAGTCAGGAAGGCGGATAGTCAGATGGGTGGCCGGTGGCATACAGTGGATGGTGGCAGAGGCTTCTATCCCTATGCATGGCGGGCGCGGCTTGCGCCCAGTGAAAAATAGGGGGGAATCAGAAGACAGCCAAAATTCACGTCGGCTGGGGGGGAAGGTCGGACATGGTTCAATCTAGGCATCACTAGGAGGAAGATCCCCCCAGAAAATACTTCCCCTCCATATAAATTTGGACAAAAATTAATGGTAATAGTTATTAGCAAAATGTATACACTTTATACACTTCGAGTTTTTGGTCAGGCTACTATATGCATTTTTTAATTACATGAACTGCTACAACAGCTATAATATATCATAATAAAAATTTCCTATTGCATGATTATAATTATGTTTTTACTATTTTAATAAATAATACAATCATATTATAATTGAAAAAATAATGTTAATACAAATACTATTTTGCACAACTAAAATTAATGGCTTCTCTCCAATGTTATCTTTCAAATTTCAGACAGTCAAATTTTGTCCTTGAACACTTAGTAAAGCACAGTGATCAGAGGCGCAAAACATATGGCTGCCCAATTTAGGCAGCAATTCCTCCACTGAAATAGTAGAGTAATTTTGCTAAGAGGACAGCTTAAAATGCTGAAATTGCAATGCGGAAATCGCAAAAATTTCTTATGGGGAGGGGCACATTCCCTCCCCATACCAGGTCCCTTCTCGGCGCTACACATGCTTCGGCGATCGTCTGCTGGATGCTCGTTTGTCCCCCTCCAAACAAACCTTCATTTCCACACTAGAGGAGGGCATGCGCTGGATTACATTATCAATCAATCAATCAATCAATCAATTCGCTTTATTGCAACCAGAAAACAAGATGACATCAAAAACAGAAAATATGCATGCATTGGCTACAAAGGGGGCCCTAAAGGGATTGACATCCCGCTGGGGAGGGTCACCCAAGTAAGAAAAAATACCAAGAAATATTGTACAAGATAGCAAAAAAAATTGAAACAATTAAATCAAATTAGGTGATGACAGATTGCAAAAAGTTTAAATTGCAAATAGCATGTAGAGCAGCGGTTCTCAACCTTTTTAGTGCGGCGACCCCTTGGTAAGATTTCGAAAGTTGTCACGACCCCTAACAACAAAATTGATCGAGTTTCTAACTTTGTCACTGCATTTTTTTCACCATTGTCCATTGTCATGAATTTTCACTTCATTATTCGAAACTGCTTTTGGCAATTGTGTGAGGTTTCTTGGCTCTTATTGGCGATTCTACATGAGAGCTACCTATTCGGCAGTTTGAAGTTGAAGTTTCACACGTCTGTTCGATTTGCGCACTTCAACAACTGCCATGCCTTGTTGCTGGAACTCCTCCCCCATCTCAAGCATACCTTCATGGCGTCATCAGCTGTTCTAAAAAATACTGGCCATGCTTTCCAGCATAGTTTCGATGTTTAGTATCTGAATGGCAATTCAGTTTATTTGTTGGATTTCATCGATTCGATAGACAAAATGTTATTACAAATAAAACGCTGTAGTTTCTCTATTCATGCTGCTGCTGCATCTATTAAACAATAGCTATAGGCAACTCTGAAATTAGTAATCGGTTCTTCTTTTCTTAACTCAGTAGGCTACTCTGAAAATTCTTCATTAGTTCTTCTTTTCTTGACACTCTTTTAACCTAGCCGATTCGTTTTTGAAGGCTATCAATTTTTAAGCGTTTTGTGTTCTTTATGAGAGGAGATGTGACCCCGTTGTCAAAAGTTTTTGAATTTTCACACTACAATGGTGGCATTTTAGGCTGTCACTTTAGCAAAATTGGTCATCATTTATTTGCTGTTAGTCGTGGTTCAAAACTTCAAAAGTGTCCCTCCCATTATTACTATTTTTATATCCACTCTGCAATGGTTGCAACTTGCATTTAAAGTTGTGTTGTCCAAAAAACGCCTAATAGGCCTAATCTCAGTGCTGATAGACATGGCTTAAGACTTCAATAAATGCCCTTACCAGGCTTTCCAATTGTTTAAATTGTTTTTATTTGCGCTTTACTCGTGATTTCGGTGCTCAAAAGCGTGGTTTAAAATTTCCATAAATATTTCATTCTCATTGTTTGAATTTTTAATTTGCACACAATAATCATAGCATTTTATACTGACATCTTAACAAAATTGTTTATTATGGATAAACAGCGGATAACAAGGTAGAAATTAATGATGATATGAAATATTTCTGAAATAATGGGGAGATTACAAGCAACTCAGTCCCCACAACAAATTTCGGGAGACCGCCCTCTCTGTAGTTAGTGCACATGTCTCCAAAGTCTCCGCCAATGTATTGGCCTGACAAGCGGACAGCATAGATTCGATGAGCAAACCGAATATTGTTCAATCTCTAAGAATTTAGAGGAATGGTAAAAGCGGAATTTACATTTTAAAAACAATGGCAAAAATTAAATTAGCTGCTGCAAGCTATATAATAGTTCATTGCAAAAGTATAAGTCAGCTAAAAAATTAGTTGAAGTTGCTATAGTAGAAAACGCTTAAATCGCTATAATGTGTACATCCCTTGCAAATTTCTGAAGGGTTCAGGCGACCCCTGGCAAATCGTCAGGCGACCCCCGTGGGGGTCGCGACCCACAGGTTGAGAACCGCTGATGTAGAGGAACAAACTTAACTATATACTTAAGTAGAACCTTAACTACAAGTGGTCATGTGCACTTCTAAGCAGACTTAGTGGAGGAAAGAAAAACACGAAGTCTCTTTTTAAAAACCTGCAGACTACTGGATTGACGAATATCAATTGGTATTTTATTCCACATTTGAGCGCCATAAGATTTAACAGTAAAACGCCTAGTGTTAGATTGAGCTCTGACAGGGCGATATGCAGATGAATTTCTAGTGAAATGCGAATGGATGTCAGAGGCGTGAGGGAGGTACTCTTGGAATACCGAAGGAAGGAGACCGTGTTCGAGTCGAAAGAAGAATTCGCAAATTTGGAGATCCTTTATCTGGTTTATTTTTAGGAGATGAAGCTCACTAAAGAAAGGGCCAGTGTGTTCCCATTTACGAATACCCGCTATTATACGAACAGCCTTCTTCTGTAAGATAATTAGTTTATGAAGCCTAGATTCGTATGTCGATGCCCAAACCAGGTTGCAATACGTGAGGTAAGGGTAGACGAGGGTATAATATAAATTCATTCTAATTGTCTTTGGTAAGATATAAGCAATGCGGGAAATAATACCAATATTCTTAGCAATTTTAGATGCAATTTGATTAATGTGAACTTTCCAGGTCAAGTTTTGATCTATATGCACACCTAAGAATTTCGTCGACTCAACTTGATTGATGGAAACATCATCAATAAGCAAACAAAGATTACTACTGGGGTTTATTTTCCGATGGGATTTAAATAAAATAAAGTTGGTTTTCTCAGAATTAAGGGTGAGTCTATTTGCAGAAAACCAAGCAGCTATGCTTGCATACATAGAGGAAGGCCGGTCCAGAAAAGAGGGGGGAAGAAGATGGATTGCGACCGGTTGCTTAGGGGGGATAGAAGCCCCTGGATGGTGGTTAGAGGCGCAGGGTCGAGAGATAGCAATCGTAATCTTAAAGTTTTTCTACAGCGCATAAATTGCGATGTTACGTTACCAATTTATGCACAGACGCTTAGTGAAGACATAATCGATAGCCAGAGGGTACAAACTACAAAGTGGGAGATAAATCGGAGAGAAGGAAGCAGGATGGACTTTATGACCAACGAGTACTTCAGTCAAGTTCAGTGTTCAATGAAAGATACATGGATAGGATAACAAGAGGAAGAGTTTTAATGATGGTTCGTATGTATCTACATGTGTAGGATTCATTCATTCATTCAAGTATTTATATAGGCTGGTTAAGTTAATCGTCGTAATTCTGGGTCGAAGCAAATGCGATTGCAAAACCATGGAACTGCTGCAGGAGATCGTAAATCTAGCATCATATATATATATATATATTATATATATATAAAGTAAATCTAACATAATATATAGGCTATTTATACACATAAAGTAAATCTAACATAAGCCTATACATAAAGTAATAAAACCTATTCTGCTGTTACAGAATAGTAAATTAGATCAAGATATATTCAAGCTTGGGATGGAGGACGGTACACGGAGGACAATATATGGAGGACAATACATGGATGACAATACATGGCGGACAATACAACTGACACGCTAATTACATTGTCTGCGATTGATTACTTTTCTTTTATGACAAGACCGGTCTACATAAAAAGAAGGCATTCAATGTTATACGTAAAATCAATGCCTGCAGATCATATACCTACATGTATATGCCAATATGTAGGCCTTATGTAGGCCTACGTATACGAATGCATACGAGTGTATACAATTTGTGCGTGTGCACTTGTGAGATGTGTACATGTATGCATGCATACATGCATGCATGTATGTATGTATGTATGTATGTATGTATGTGTGTGTGTGTGTGTGTGCGTGCGTGCGTGCGTGCGTGCGTGCGTGCTTGCATGCATGCATGCATGCATGCATGTATGTATGTATGTATGTATGTATGTATGTATGTATGTATGTATGTATGTATGTATGTATGTATGTATGTATGTATGTATGTATGTATGTATGTATGTATGCATATATGCATGCATGCATGTATGTTTGTGTGTATGCATGCGTGCATGAATGTGAATATGTAGGTGTGCACTTTTGTGTATAAGCAAAAGTGTGAATGTAGGTGCACATGCATATCATATTATTATTTGTGCATGTCTCCATATTCGCTAAATAACGGAGGGGTCATGCAGGTCTATAAACAGTCCGACATGCTGTTAACTATTGCGGTTGTATCGTTCTTCCAGAACTCTCTAGAGGCCATGACCAACCCGAAAATAATAAGACACCTGAATTTATTTAGTCAATGACTTGTGACAATATAAATATTATAGAGAAAAAATTAGGTGTTCAAGGTTTCGGATGCAGCTAAATTTCTTTGAAGTCTGTTGGAAGTCAATGAAATTCACCGTTTCCAGTAGCGGCGCCAAAAGTTTGGGTGAAACCCCCCAAAGAAAAGGTCGTCAGGTTTTTTGGCACAGGGAAAATGGATTATTTCATAAGATTTCGACTAAGCCCCCCTCCCCTAAAATGTCATCAGGATTTTGTGGGAACAGGGAAAATTAAATATTTTCGTATTTTCTTGAGATTTTGGCCAAATGACTAAAAAAAGGTCGTCAGAAATTTTGTCGAATGAAAATGGAAAATTTGCTCCCGCGATTCGTCCCTCCCAACCAGACCCCTCTCCCAAACCGAAATTCTGCGCCGTCACTAACCGTTTCTCAACAGATTCAAATTTAAAGCCATTGCAGATAAATCATTTGGAAAAATGTC
The DNA here is from genome assembly GCA_949752735.1 of Lumbricus terrestris. Taxonomy (NCBI): domain Eukaryota; kingdom Metazoa; phylum Annelida; class Clitellata; order Crassiclitellata; family Lumbricidae; genus Lumbricus; species Lumbricus terrestris. The sequence goes on along the minus strand of OX457043.1, from coordinate 24,050,473 downwards.
ATCTCTCATCGGGATCAATGGAGTCCTCTTCTTCTTTTTCAGATTCACGTCAATGGCCTCGCGCAGTAACGCACGTGCTCTATAACAGTGGTTCCCTAACTTCAGCAGGCCGCGGACCGGCAATAATTTTTGGTGTAGCTCTCGGACCGCTAGCTTAGAGTTAGACCTATAAATTATGGCGATGGCAAACAAAAGCGACCTACATTATAAAGACTAAAATATAAGGCTATTTACAATTAGCCTACATTTGCATGTCCTTGAAGCTTTATTTGTTTAAGAATTATTATGAGCATTTTCGCTTAAATTGTCGATTATTTTTCACCTTGGACGTGTTGTTCGAACAAGAAGCCTAGCGCTTCTGAATCATTATCATCTTCGCTCTGAGTTTCCGAGAAATCACGATCATTCGCTGCTTTTTTAGACTAAAAAACCTGTCTAGATTTGTTTTTTGCCAATGTTTCCTCATTTTTTCAAAGACATTTGCTTATATTTAAACTAAAAGTTTTATACTAGGCCTATGTTAGAATTTTTTCTGCATCCGGCGTTTACAAGGTTGTCGCTCACCAAAGATTAGCATAAAATCAAGGATTGCATAGAGTCTTTGGCATAAAATAAGCTCGAAATTGACTGCAGTCATCGATGCAGTAGGCCTAAATTTAGAATAAGGCGCTTTGATTTATTTCAAATTTTTAAATAGTAAGACAAATTTGAATAAATTTTGGACAACAATTTGAATGATTTCATAATTTCAAGTTTCAAGCAAATAAACTAATAATTACAGTTTACTTCGTTTATTTTTGACTCTTTTCCGTGGACCGGCGATCATACCTCCGCGGACCGGCACCGGTCCGCGGACCACCACTTTGGGAACCACTGCTCTATAAGGCTACTCTATAGCCATCACTCCACATAATTATACACAGATCATGAGAGCAAACGGTCATAAAAATCTGACGACGGAAAGAGTACGAAAAACCCGATGCGTTAAAAAGTTTTCATGTTACTGGCTTCGAAGCTATAGAGTAGCGTTATAACATAACCGCAGCACGTCCTAACTAATTCATGACTTCGCTTTTAAAATCTCGCAGACCCCTTTGCCATGAAAAATCGGTTTTATGTGAAGCGCTTATATACGCGTATATACAACCATGGTAATGCGCCCTAAGTCATCTTGATGAGGCACTTATTACGCTTCTTGAACGCACTTCCTAGTTTCTATACAACCATGGTGCTTTCGCAGCACTTTGCCCTACTGCAGCTTAGCGCACAACCTCAGCAGAACACCGACGTTTATATTATCCTGTAACGTGCGACGTTTTCTGTGCTTCCGCTAACAGCCACGATGAATAATGAACGCGATTAATTTCTATGGCGTGCCGTGCGTCCCATTATAATACCGCTGCAGTGGAATGGTGACCATAATATTAAATACGGTTTGTATTGATAAAAGGGTTTTCCGATGGCCATCGCTTGCTTGGGAGTACAAGCACGGGCGGATACGATACCAGGACAAACATCCGCCGAAAGCAGATATGAAATTCCGGTAGACGCATGCGCCGTGAGCCACCCACCCCACCCACCACGGAGAAGCAAACCGTTTGCACGCGCACGCGCGCGCGCATGCGTGCAAGCGGCATTGCATCTGGAGGGTTTTATCGACGTTGTGCGACGTCGCATCTGAAGACTGAAATGGTCGGTAGGTGGCCGACGGTGGCGTCTTATCCTCACGCGAGGAGCCACACACTCTCAATCACATATCGATCTATTGTTGTTTTGACGGGGGTGGTGTGGGGTCGGATGGCCCGTCAGCTATCGTAGGACAGGCATCGGGAGAGTAACTAAAAAGAGGAAGAGAGGAGGAGGACGGAGAAGGAGAGAGAAGAGGAGTGGGATGAAGAGGAGAAGGAGGAGAAGGAGAAGGAGAGAGAAGAGGACGAGTGGGATGAATAAGAGAAGGAGAAGGAGAGGGAAGATTAGGATGAAGCGGAGAAGGTGGAGAAGAAAGAGGAGGAGGAGAAGGAAGAAGAGGAGAATGAAGATGAGGATGCATGCATGTGGAGATGGCGAGAGAATTGGAGGAGCAAGATAAAGGGGAGAAGGAGGAAGCGGAGAAGGAGAGGGATAAAGGGGAAAGACAAAAATGAGGAGTAGAAGGAGAAGAAGGAGAGGGAGAAGGAAGAGGATGAAGAGCAGAAGGTGGAGTGTGAGAAGGAATAGAATGAGAAGAAGGAAGTTGAGAAGAAGGTGGTAAAGAAGAAGGCGGCAGAGGAGGAGAAGAAGAAGATAATTTGGAGGATGAGAAAGGGAAGGATGAAGAGGATGAGGAGAGGAAGGCAGAGTAAGAGAAAGAAACAGAAGAAGTGGAAGAGGAAGAGAAAGAGGAAAGGAATAAGAGAAAGAAGGAGGAGGAGTAAGAATTGTCTGTGGGGGAAAGACGGGGAGATTATTTTGAATGGAAAGCCGCCGCTGCTGACGGTCCACCGATATTACTTCGGCATTTAACAGCCGATAATTTCCGGTGACGTTAATTGAACTTGAAAAGGTTGACAGGGAGCCAGCGGAGAGGTGGTCCTTATAGACGAAGAACGTGAAGAAAGAAAAGAACGACGGACAACATGAGTAGGAGGAATGATTGACAGGAGCGTTCCTCTGTTTGACCGGCGGCAGAATCTAAAATTATTACGTAGAATCTAAAAATTCAGTTCTTTTATCAGCTGTTATTCTGCTCTTTTCACTTACCCTAGTATTCAAATCAACTAATATTGGATTATAATTTTTATAGACTGCTCAAGACTTCCCCTTTTTGGCAGTGCTACTGGTCTGGAGCGACTCTGAGTAGTTATCAGAGAGATGGATAGATAGATGGATGGATGGATAGATGGACGGATGGATGGATCGATAGACAGATTGATCGATCGATACAGACAGACAGACATACAGACAGACAGACAGACGGACAGACAGACAGGCATACAGGCAGACAGATAGACAGACAAACAGATAGATATATATATAGATAGATAGATAGATAGATAGATAGATAGACAGACAGACAGACAGACAGACAGACAGACAGACAGACAGACAGATAGATAGATAGATGGGTAGGTAGGTAGGTAGGTAGGTAGGTAGGTAGGTAGGTAGGTAGGTAGGTAGGTAGGTAGGTAGGTAGATAGGTAGATAGGTAGATAGGTAGATAGATAGATAGATAGATAGATAGATAGATAGATAGATAGATAGATAGATAGATAGATAGATAGATAGATAGATAGATAGATAGATAGATAGATAGATAGATAGATAGATAGATAGATAGATAGATAGATAGATAGATAGATAGATAGACATACAGACAGACAGACAGACAGACAGTCTGAGACAGATAGACAGATAGACAGATAGACTGATAGACAGATAGACAGATAGACAGATGGATAGACATGATTATTCTTAATCAGTATTCTATCCAATTCATTTAGTACTGAATTTAATTACTGCTCAAAAACTTTTTCTTGCCAGAGAGCTGCTGTATGCTACAACGCAGAAATAAACAAGTTAGTTAAAGCGTCATATCCTGCTGGTTTACTGCGTCAGCGGAAATGTTTACATCAGCAACAGAGACTGTGTCTGGCAATTATCTTAACCCCACGGGTATTAACCCTTTGTACTTCCTCCACGTTGTTTCACATCCGCCTTCAAAGGGACTGAAATACTAAATGAATCCCCGAAGAGTGCGAAGACTGCCAGAGTTTTGAGACAAGGAGTTCAAAAATAATTCGACGATGTTGGAGATTTCAAAGTCATAAAATTTCTATGTCCAATAAGCTTTTATAAGACTTAAAACAATAGTCTTGAATGCAATTACATGCTGCATCAAATTACTATATATAGAAAACCGAATGATTTTCTTAACCATGATAGAAAAAATGCAAAATTTACATTTAAGCTCACAATTAATTGTTTGATTTAGGAATAGTCTAACACTTAGCATTGATCTAGGCCTACATGTATTTCCTGGATCCAACAGAGGACCTGAATGTGGAGAATGTGTCAGGTAAAAGACCGTACCCCTAACCTTTACTTCATATTTTCACTAGGGCTGATCGGTGCTATGTTTCGTCTACAGTAGGCACTATGGTTCATACTTTCTTATGCTCCTGAATTTCCGAAGTAACTCAGATGACTACTGACTTTAATTGCATTGGTCAACAGAAAAACGAATGCATGGATAAATCAAGGACGGAAGGGGTTTGAGGGTTGGCATGGGTGGAGTTTAGTTTCCGTTCTTGGAGGGGCTGAAGCCTTCTTGGGGGGAGGTTAAGCCCGGGAAAAGATACCATTTGCACGGTAAAAAAAATGAATCTGGGTCTTCTTGGGAGGTTTAGCCCCCCTAGCTCCTGATAAACTCCGCCCATGAGGTTTGGGTAGTAATGAATGGGTAAATGAAGGACGGAAGGGGTATTGAGGGTTGGGTAGTAATGCAGGGGTAAAAAGAAGGACAGAAGGTCCATTGAGGGTTAGGTAGTAATGAATGGGTCAATAAAGGATTGAAGGGACATTGAAGGCTGTGTAGGAGGGAGCAGACCACGCAGAAGAGGAATTTAGAGCAGCAGTAGCACCGTACGATCGATCTGTTTAAGGTCGAAAATTGTTTTCGTTCGTCTTGTTTTGATCGTTTCTGCAGAACTTATCGATCGATCGAGTGCAGAAGACGAAGATTAGATCTGCGTCCGAAATGAATGGTTCTATAGATGAACCGTCATCCACTGCAGATTAAATTTATGATGCGCCTTTCATGCTTCGTCTCTTTCGCTCGACTATTCGTTCTTCTATCCATGTCCGTCCTCTCTTCCAGATTCAGCTCTAATCAAAGATAACGGATTTCTTTCTTCCTGTATCGACTGTTCTGTCTAAGAATGAGTCTGTCCACTGCCACGTACATCCCAGCCCAGCCCAACCCAGCCCGGCCCATCCCAGCCCAACCCATCCCAGCCCAGCCCAACCCATCCCAGCCCAGCCCAGCCCAGCCCAGCCCAGCCCAGCCCAGCCCATCCCAACCCAGCCCGGCCCAGCCCAGCCCGGCCCAGCCCAGCCCACCCCAGCCCCGACCAGCCCTGCTCGGCCCACCTTCGCTCTCGACTGAATACGTGACCGTGGGGTGTTACATGGCTGCAGTGTCCCTCGCCATATTATCCCTTGTTGTCTGCTGCCAAAGAGAGAGACACACAGATGGGTCTTTGACACTTAACAGAGCGAGGGACCGACGTCTGTTCGTGGCGTCAATTGATCTTAAGCGGAGGCGACGGTGGCGGTGGACACATCCCGAGACTCGTCTCTGATGAACAGACGCCAACGGTCATCTAACGCATTAGACCATCAACTCCTCACTGCTCTTCTTCTTCTTTTTCTTCTTCTTCTTCTTCTTCTTTTTCTTCTTCTTCTTCTTCTTCGTCTTCTTCTACTCCTCCTCCTCATGCTTCATTTTCTTCTTCTGTTTTTCTTCTTCTTGTTCTTCTTGTTCTTCTTCTTCTTCCTCTCCCCCTCCTCCTTCATCTTCTTCTGTTTTTCTTGCTCTTGTTCGTGTTTTTTTCTTTCTTTTCTTCTTCTTCTTCTTCTTCTTCTTCTTCTTCATCTTCTTCTGTTTTTCTTGTTCTTGTTCTTCTTCTTATTTTCTTCTTCTTCTTCTTTTTCCTTTTCTTCTTTTTCTTCTTGTTCTTCTTGTTCTTGTTCTTCCACCTCCTCCTTCTTCTGCCTCTTCTTCTGATTTTCCTTCTTCTGTGCAACCGTTTCCTCCACCCATTCATTCCAGACTAAATTCCTTCTTTTGTTCGCAGCCGTCGTTTCTTCCATTTCCGTCGTTCCTTCCTTTGTTCGCTCTGCTTTCAATTCATTCTCTCGATCTTTCATTTGTTTGTTGTAGTTCGCTGGTTCGCTCACTTTTTAGTTCGGTAATCATCGTATGTTCAGTTAATCGGCTTTCTATCTCATCCATCCTTCAATCGCTTCATCAGTTTGTCCATCCATCTTTCCATCCATTCATTTATCCATTCATCCATTAATAATTATTGATCCAGCTTCCACCCATCCACACCCATACCCACCCACACCCACACACCCAACAGCCCACCCATCAATACATCCATCTACCCACGCATACAACATCATAAAACTTCATCAGCTGTTGCATAGAATAGTAAATTAGATCTATGTATCGATAGACAGGACAATATTGGATGGAGGACGCCCATCTATCTACCCGTCCGTATATCCATTCATCCATCCATTCATCCATCCATTCGTCCATTCATATAATCCATAAAACCACCCACCCATCCATTCATCCATCCATCCATTAAAACTCTATCGCATGTTCACTCTGCTAATAGTGCAGTCTTTCACTCATTCGTTCAACAATATTAATTCCCTCTATCGTTGTATATCGAGTTGACTGCATGGAAGCCAGTCTTTCTGGCGATGGACTTTTTAGGAAGATCTACGATAGAGGGGCATCCATTGAATCTTTATCTACCCGTCCGTATATCCATCCATCCATTCATCCATCCATTCGTCCATTCATATAATCCATAAAACCACCATCCATTCATCCATCCATTAAAACTCTATCGCATGTTCATTCTGTTAATAGTTCAGCCAGGCTTTCATTCATTCGTTCAACAATATTAATTCCCTCTATCGTTGTATATATCGAGTTGACTGCATGGAAGCCAGTCTTTCTGGCGATGGACTTTTTAGGAAGATCTACGATAGAGGCATCCATTGAATCTTTCGACTGAGGCGTCTCCCAGGAGAATTGTAACGACTCCTGCGATCACCCATGCATGGTTCAATGTCGAATTCTTATACAGGGTGCGCCAAAAAGAAGTAATCCCCTACGGCTTTTTATCAATATCTTGGCCAAAAATAGGAATTTTTCAAATCCAGTTTTACGGGCTTGAAGGTAATTCATACCTACGTACAATAGTCAAATTTCATAGCCATATGTGAAACAGAACAAAAGTTATATCACTTTTAGTGAGGCCACCCACCGGTTTTTGACGATTCAAAAACGCGACGCGACGAAAAGTAACAAAAAACCAATTTAATTATTTTGGCCAATATCTTGGCCAAAACTAAGAATATCGAAATGAAATTTTACAGGCTTAAAGACAATTCATATCTGCACATGGTGGTCAGATTCCATCAAAATATTTCAAACAGAACATAAGTTATACCACTTTTAGTGAGGCCCCCCCCCCCGTTTCTTGACGATTCAAAGACGTAACGCAGCAAAAAGTAGCAAAAACACGATTTTATTAAGTCTCATCTTAAGTAATTGTTATCAAATAGCCTTGATATTGCCAGGTGATCATTATTGTTACTATTTAAAAGAGAAACAGGGCACCAGCGTAGCTGCGCGCCACTGAGAAGTCACTTAGCCGGATGACGATCAAATTGGTAAATAAGGAATCTATCAGCTTAATCAACAGGTCCATCAAGAACTTTGCAAAGAGACTCAAAAGAAGTTTTGGCACGGGTGGTGGGCGCATTGAGCACAAGTTGTGAAGCACTACCAAGGTCATTTGACAACAGTTATTTGAGATGAGACTTAATAAAATCGTGTTTTTGCTACTTTTTGTTGTGTTTCGTTTTTGAATCATCAAAAAACGGTGGGTGGCCTCACTAAAAGTGGTATAACTTTTGTCCTGTTTGAAATATTTTGATGAAATCTGAGCACCATGTGCAGATATGAATTGTCTATAAGCCTGTGAAATTTCATTTCGATATTCTTAGTTTTGGCCAAGATATTGGCAAAAAACGTTATTTTTGTTGCGCTTCGTTTTTGAATTGTCAAAAAACGGTGGGTGGCCTCCCTAAAAGTGGTGTAACTTTTGTTCCGTTTGAAATGTTTTTTTTGTAATTTGACCATTGCACGTAGATATAAATTGCCTTTAAGACTGTAAAGTTTCATTTAAAAATTCGTATGTTTGGCCAAGATATGGACTAAAAACCGTAGGGGATTACTTTTTTGGCGCACCCTGTAGGTCAAATGAAGCACTTCCGCTATCAAGCAAACATTCGGCATTAAACTTCTATTGGTCTGCATCGTTTCAGTTGGTTAATGCCATAAAGGTTTACTGTGATGCCACCTTGACATCCATGGATTGATTGTACACGACATCCCATTATGCCACAATGACTTCCATTGATGCCACATGGCATCCCATTATGCCACAATGACTTCCATTGATGCCACATGGCATCCCATTATGCCGCCATGACATAAATATATACCACATGGCATCCCGTTATGCCACCATGACATCCATTGATGTCACATGGCATCCCATTATGCCACCATGACATCCATTGGTGCCGCGTGGCATCCCATTATGTCACCGTGACTTCCACTGGTGCCACATGGCATCCCATTATGCCACCATGACGACCAGTTATGCCATCATGGCATCCCGTTATGCCGCCATGACAGCCAGTAGTGCGAACCATGACATCCCAATCAATCAATCAATCAATCAAATCAATCACATCAATTTATATAGCGCCTATTCAAGATCTCTACTCAGAGGCGCTCCAACCCAGGCCTGGTCAAAAAGAAAAGTCTTGAGAAGACGATAGTAGAGTCACGGGGAAGCGAGCGGAGAGAGCCGCAGGAGGCCATTCTGGATAGCTGGACCCACACGGAGAATGCTTTTCGCTGCATAGCAGTGGTACGAGAAAAAGGGACAAGATAGTCACCGCGGGCAGCTGACCGCAGGCCCAGAGAAACAGAGAATGAGAGAAAGAGAGCTACGATGCATTATGCCACCATGACATCCATTATGCCACCATGACATCCATTATGCCACCATTACATCCATTATACCGTCATGACATCCATTATGCCACCATGACATCCATTATGCCATTATGACATCCATTATACCGTCATGACATCCATTATGCCATCATGGCATCCATTATGCCACCATGACATCCATTATGCCACCATGACATCCGATATGCCACCATGACATCCATTATGCCACCATGACATCC
>OX457043.1:23988919-24038919 GCA_949752735.1 Lumbricus terrestris | reverse complement strand
GGAAGGACGGACTGACGGAAGGACTGACTGACGGACGGACGGACGGACGGATGGACGGACTGATGGACGGACGGACGGAAGGACTGATGGACGGACTGACGGAAGGACTGACGGAAGGACGGATGGACGGACGGACGGAAGGACGAATGGACAACTAGAAGACTGACAGATCATGCAATGTGGATCGGATCGATGATTACATCAAGTTGATTACTAGGGTTTCGGAATAGCCAAGCCATCGCCTTTTTGTCTATATGTGTCTTTGTTCGTGTGCATGTATGCGTGTTCATGTCTGTGTATATGTGTGCATCATAAAGTTCGTGTAGTCGTGTGTCGAATATATAATTATTATAGACCCAATCATTATTATATACTCATGGCGACAGTCTGTTTTTCTACACTAGTGTAGCAACAATAATGTTTGATAAATATAAATACGTCATTCTCTGTATGGCTTTCTGCCTTAGACGAACGCACACGCATGATTGTGTTCAAACGTCATGCTTGAATGTCTTTGTTGACATGACGACAAAGTAAAAGAATTAATGAAAAGACGGAGCTACGTTTCTTGCGTCAGTTTGAAAGTCTGTCCGTCCATGCGTCCGTGCGTCTGTACGTCCGTGCGTCCATGCGTCCGTGCGTCTGTACGTCCGTGCGTCTGTGCGTCCGTACGTCCGTCCATGCGTCCGTGCGTCTGTACGTCTGTCCGTCCGTCCGTGCGTCCGTGCGTCCGTGTGGCCGTCCGTTCGTTCGCTGGGCTCTAAATATAGCCTATCTGCGATTTTAGTTTGCCAACTGAAATATGAGTGGACGTTATTAACTTAATAAGATAACAACAACCTAAAGTTTTTACAACGCATCTGACGAACATTTTATTAAACAGTTAATGATGAATGATTTATTAATTAGTTATACGATAGATATTCCAAGCAATGATTTTCTCTGATATATAATCAATGTTGACGTCCATTGTTTCAATCTTCAGCTCTTCCGACAACTTCCCTCCGCTGCTCTTCTTCGAACCCCTCTGCCAAGTAGTTGAATATAACAATGACAAATTCGTATAGCGCCAGTTTAGAAGCAACAAATCGCAGACGTTCCAGGTATGACGAAACAAACGACGCTTTAGGAGAGAATGACCTTTCAAGAGCCTATATATGTATATATATAATATATATGTATATATATACAATATGCACAATATATATTTATAGACTATACAAAAAGAGAAAAAGGACGAAGAAGTTCAGATGGCAGGTTGCAAGTATATACTATAGCTCATTCCAAAATAACTAATCATGATACATGATACATGATATATGTAGCATATTGCGGAATCCAGACCGTGGTTCATTTCCCAGGTGTGTGTGTGTGTGTGTCTGTGTGTGTGTGTGTGTGTGTGTCTGTGTCTGTCGTCAGCCTTCGAAGTCATTCAGTTACATATAGGCTACAGGCCGTGGAACAAACGAACGCCTGATATCGATTGTCGTCATATTCCAATACAATGCAAAACTGAATGTGTGTTGCATCTGAAAATTGTGCTTCTGCGAAAAACTCTACTATAGCTTTCCAGGTATACCCTACTGCATGGTATACAGTTCTTGCATGCATTAGCGTAAATATATGCTATACCGTGCCGAGACACAGCGTCTGTACATGTATGTCGTGCAGCCCAGAGATCAGTGGCGAAGTCAGGCTTAGATGCAAGAGGAGGCGGATGGCGTTTAGGTCGAGAGTTGAAAGGCGGGCGATCAGGTGAGTGACCGTGAGTCTGGGTAATGCATGTGCAGTGTATTGTATACAGCAGAGCAGTCTATATATAGACGCCTCGAATAACCTCTTAGAGGCCGCTAAGAGGCGCCACTTGACTTATATATTACTACTAAAATATATCATCAAATTCTTAGTGACGTTTTTCGCCTTATAGGACTGCCTAATTTCTGTGCAAGATGAGCGCAATTGGCCATTATCTATAATAGACCTACAATAAGTGTAAATAAAATCCAGAGCATTGTTGCTACTTTCGTTAGGTATTCCTTCAAAACCGCGATTCAACATTTTCAATATTTGACATTCACGAAGCATTTCTATATAATACAATATTCAACGTATAAAATCTGGAAGACAGAAATACCCCGGGTGACAGATAATCTCGACAAGCAGGACGGCAGTTATAGCCACAAAGAAACTCTCGACGACAAAGACACGGCGGTGACAACGGATTGCCGTTATTGCGCGAAGAAGGCGGCGACGAGGGTGCGCTTTTAAAGCACCACCATGCAAGCAGAAGAGTCTCCTCTTATATTTATTACAGAAGACAGACTTTACTGCAGGGTTGAGATCCTTTATTCCACCTCTGCTGATCTCTCTTCTTATCTCGCCTACACAGCAGACAGACAGGCGACCGCGTTAAGGGCGACGGCTGATAAACCGTCGTAAGAAGAAGTACCAGCAATAATTACTGAGTGACATTTATTCGCTGTGGTGTACATATAAATAAACTGAAGTTGTCTGCTTTTAATATCTGTGTATACGAGTCGTAAGCATTCTGCGAATATTCGGCCGACAGTGTATAAGCCTACGTGATATAAGTCGACCAAAGTAATACATGCATATATATATATATTATATATAAATATATATATATATAAATATATATCAACACCATTTATATTCATGCGTTATCGGGTGACAAGTATGTTCGTGTGTGTTTGTGTGATGGAAAAGCAATATTGCATCTACTCTGCCTATGACCAATTCAATTAATTACCGGACATCAGCTGACTGCATACATGTACATATATATATATATATATATATATATATATATATATATATATATATATATATGCATACATAGACACTATAGACAGGCTTACCTATACATTGATCAGAAGACCTATATTATGAGCGGCCATTTTGTGTCTCTCGTCTATGGTTTCCAGACGCGTGTTTCAATTCTGCCACATGTGTGAATTTGCGTCAGAAAACGCAAAATATGTTTAAACTTCGAGAGTTTGTCCATGATGTACTGTATATATAGACCTACATCATGCGTGTGATGGTTGTGTTTGATGCGACGCTGCTGCTGCTGCTGCTGATGACGATGGTGATGCTGAGGATGATGATAGTGGCTATGATGATAACGATGATGGTGGTGGTATAGTGGCAGTGGTGGCGGTGATGATGGTTGTGGCGGTGGTTGCGGGGCGGCGGTGGTAATTGCGGTGGCGGTGACAGTTGTGGTGATGTAGACCAAGGGCGGATACAGAAATTTTCTAAAGGGGGGCCAAAATTTTCGGTCTTTGGACAGGGACAAAATTTCGTCTCGGTCGCCGAAAAATCTGATGACCTTTTTTTAGTTATTTGTCTCGAATTCCCAAGAAAAGGTACCATTTTATCCGCCAAAATAGTTGATGACCTTTTTTAGTCGTACGGACCTCGTGGACGTGGGTAGGGGTCTACGGAACTACTCATGGGGTGGGGCACGTCAACTTTCCGAGCCATAATAGCTGGTCAAAAATAAAGAAATTTCTAAATGGGGGCTTTGGCCGGATTGGCCTTCCTGGATCCACCCCTGATGGAGACAGTTGTGGTGATGGTTGTGATGACGGCAGCTGCGGTGGTGGTAATTGTGGTAATTGTGGTAATGGTGGTGGTGACGCAGGTGGTCATGGGTAGTAGTGTCGTGGTGTGGTGATCATAACACTGACGATGATATTGTTATTGTTTTCGCTGCTGCAGCTGATGACCGTCGTCCATATTTAAAGACTTGAACTCTGAACGAAGAAGACGACGACGCAATGTCTATGATGTCCGGTGACCCCATTCCTCCTCCAGCGCACTCCCCCTCCTCCATCAACCCCACTCCACTCTGCCTCTCCATCACCCTTCTCCAAGCAGCCTCATCATCCAACGCTTCCATCTACAACAACAACAACAACGACAACGTGGGCGTCGGTGGTAGCAACATACTTCCCCTTTGCGGTGCATCCGAAGACCCGGGCCGGATGTCTTCCTCCTCCCTGACTTCCTCTTCCGTCTACGAACCGTGGCAAGCGGCTGTGGTCGCCATCACTTGCGCCATCATCGTCTGCGGTACGATCCTCGGCAACGTACTCGTCGTGACGGCCGTTGCCATCGTCCGTAAGCTCCAGACCCCGTCGAACCTCCTCATCGTGTCCCTGGCCGTCTCCGATCTCCTCGTGGCCATCCTCGTCATGCCGCCGGCCACCGCCTACGAACTCATGGGTCGCTGGACCCTCGGGAAGCCCGTCTGTGACGCGTGGACATCGCTGGACGTACTACTCTGCACCGCATCGATACTCAACCTCTGCACGATCAGCGTAGATCGGTACCTCGTTATAACGCGTCCTCTGCAGTACGCGGTCAAGCGAACCCCGACACGGATGGCTGCCATGGTCGCCGCCGTTTGGGGTCTGTCCGCAGTCATCAGCATCCCTCCGCTGTTCGGCTGGAAGGCGGACAACACAGGGGACCAGTGTGTGCTGAGTCAGGCGATCGGTTATCAGATCTACGCAACCGTCGGGGCCTTCTACATCCCACTAGCGATCATGATTTTCATCTACTACCAAATCTACGTCGTCTCGTCTCGCATCGCCGACGCCGAGGCGCGCAGCAAGGCAGGCACCGCAGCTCGAAAGCAGCACGGACGGTCGACGTCGGCCGACTCGGGGACTCCACTTAACCCGAAGGACAACTGCGTTCTCACACCGACGACGGCGGGCAGACTACGCGGCATCCTCTGCGACCATCGCAAGAGCAGGGACCAGATCGCGCTCACTAATCTACTTCCGCCGGCGAAGAAGCGCTTCCGGTTTCTTCCGCAGTGCAGACTCAACCGGATATCGAGTTCGAAGGAGCGGAAGGCGACGAAGACTCTCGGGGTGATCATGGGTGCGTTCACTGCCTGCTGGCTCCCCTTCTTCATCCTCGCGCTCATCAAACCGTTCTGCGTCGACCCGGACACGTGCATCCCGCACTGGCTGAACAGCCTCTTCCTCTGGCTCGGCTACACGAACAGTTTCAGCAATCCGATCATCTACGCCCGGTTCAACCGCGACTTCCGCGGTCCCTTCCGCCAGATCCTGTCCTGCTCGTGCCGCGGCATCAATCTCCGGATGCGGTCGGAGAGCTACGCCGACCAATTCGGCTGCGGCGGAGGCGGAGGTGGTCCCGTGTCGAGCGCCACCGCCGTCGACTTCCACGTCCGTCCGTCCATCGATACGGTCGTCCGATACCAGAGCCAGGGAATGACGATCATTAAACTGAGGGAGGCGGACGACAAGGCGGACGACACGGACAACAACGACCTCTAGGATGGCCTCTAAGGTGACCTTTAGGGTGACCTCTAGAGTGACCTCTAGAGTTACCTCTTTGGTGACCTCCATAGGGTGACCTCTAGGGTGTCCACTAGGGTGACCTCCACAGGTGACCTCTAGGGTGACCTTTAGGGTGACCTCTATAGTGAGCTCTAGGGTGACCTCTAGGACGACCTCTAGGATGATCTCTAGTGCGACCTCGAGGGTGACCTCTAGGGTTACCTCTAGAGTGACCTCTAGGGGGACCTCTAGGTTGATCTACATTGGGTGACCTCTAGGGTGACCTCTAGGGTTACCTCCATAGGGTGACCTCCATAGGATGACCTCTAGGGTGACCTCTAGGTTGGCATCCTTAGTCGATCGTCACCAGCCCCCCACGGACCGGCCTTCCATCCTTCTTTTCTTGATCATGCATGGTCAAGGGGCAGGGGCGTCGCTATATACAACGCAGGGCATGCCGGACAAATGCCCTGTGGTGGAAAAACCTTTACCCTTGTCGTTGCCCTCTACCCGAATCTGTGCCCTGCATGCCGAGTATTTATTTGGAGCGTGGATCGTTCACCTATAATAATACACACTGGTCAGTGTGGTCAGTGGTCACTTGCATATAATACACACTGGTCAGTGGTCACTTGTATGCGATGCCCTTGTTGCAATGAATGTCTGACGCAAGCGTCAAGGCTGCAGTCCTCTGTGCTTATAGAGTTCGTGCACACGACCATCTCAAATAATTAAGCTGTAGGTGACAAGTTGCAATAAGGCCAACGGAGCTTGCAGATAAACGGTAGGTCGTGTGCAATCGTAGTAGAGAGGCAGTTTTCGTGCAAAATCCAAAGCAGTAACATGCACATGTCTCGTTGTTATCAAGGGCAACTGATTGTTTGCAGGGTCTATGACGAGAGGCTGAAGACATGGCTATATATAAATGCTCTGAATGAATGAATGAATGGCTGTGACATTGGTTTCCTTTGAATGAAGATATTTAGTGTTTAATATGCCGGTCGGGAGACACGTTCACTTTGCGGAAATGCAGTATACCTGAGTCGCTAAAAATATGTCGTCTACCTTGTGCTAAAACTTGGCATAGCAATGCTGGATGAATCGAATCAGAGGGGTGTTACTTCACTGCATGATATCCATTACCAAAAACGCCTATTTATCAAAGTAGTAAGAAGAAATAGTTCGCGGAAATACGACACCACGTTTTTTGACTAACATAAATAACGTGCTTCTCCACAGAACTGTGCTCATAATATTTTATATGTGTGTAAAGCATTATCCAGCAGCAGCACGCTGTTCTGACTGTAAGTATAAGACCTTGGACGCCGAATTGACTGCAAATAGGAAATTATGGAGTAAATCCAAGTTTTGGATTTGTTGTTTTATCCTCATTCTGCAACACTTGAAAATTAAAAATAATATTATACTGTAGATTGTTTAGAATACCATTCTGGTCTTTGCCGACAACCAGGGCTGAAAGTGGTTTGAAAAAATTGCCGGGTCTGACTTTCGCGAGATTTTTGGCTGAGTGTCGCCGAAAATGTTTTCCGTCTTTTGCAAGCCAAAAAAATCTGACGACCTTTTTTTAGTCATCCGACCGAAATGTCGATGAAAAAGTCCTTTTTCTCTGCCAAAAAAGTTGATGACCTTTTTTAGTCATCCGACCGAAATGTCGATGAAAAAGTCCTTTTTCTCTGCCAAAAAAATTGATGGCCTTTTTTAGTCTGATTTTTGGTAAACAAGCGATCCGGCTGAGACCCGGCAACAGCGGGTCTCGAAAATCAATGGGTCTCGAAAATCAATGCCGGGTCGCAGACCCGGACCGACCCGGCTCACTTTCAGCCCTGCCGACAACCCTTTGAGGGTTCATCGTGTGTAAGAAACACATGTATCCAAGAATAATTACACGGCATTGGTCGAAGGAATTGGGCCCGGCAGAATACTCACATGTCTCTTATAAGAGCACCACAGGCATGCACGCTGAAAAAGATTTGCATCTGAGTAAAACACGATAGCATTACCTATACACATTCAGCGCTCGTGAATAACATAGTGTCCATCGTTTAGCTTTAGATTAGCACCTTGGAAATTTGGAGTTTACAATAATAATCAACTTCGAAGTATACAATGATATACATGTATGCCTGCAGTATCTACGAAGTTTGGAACTGAGGAAATTGGCTGGAACTAAGATTCCACCAGAGTTGGGTCGCACAATGAACCTGACTTTGTTAGTTCTAGTCGTGTACAGGTTGATGAACGCATCGAAATCGGATGTTGAGACTCTTGAGACTCGATGAGATTTTCTAAGTAGAAGTCAGACATCTCGCAGACATTTTTGTCCTGTGTGAATCGATCATTCGCGTCTTCAGAGACTACAGAGACTATAATTATATGTTCTGCAGTTTGACACTTAGCTACGATGTTCAGCCCTACCGTATTAAATACTCAGCCCAGGTCTTTCAATGTCGCTCTTTAAAGAGGCACCATAAATGTTCATATATTATAACCAGAGTTCTCGTGTTATCTGTTTGTTCATTTCTTCATTATAGTTCTTTGTTCATACGTTCATTCGTTCATTCAGTTACTTGTTCATTCGCCCGTTCTTTTATTCGTTTGGTCCATTGTTCAGTCGTTCGTTCATTTCAGCTTTCATTCAGTCGTCAATGTCTAATTTATATAATTATATTGTTCCCATCCTCCATTGGGAAAACTTAAGATCTTTTTTGAGGGTGGGGTGGGGCAAACAAGCGTCCGATGGGCGATCGCCGAGGCACATAGCGCCGAACATAGGGAGAGGTTTTAGGGAAAGGTAAGCTCCCCAACTTTTATTTTGGGAGGAATGTCTACGTTGTAAACGTATCAGTTGAAGCTGTCATCTTGAAGAAATTCCTCTATTTAAGTGCTGTAAGGCTTCAATAAATATACTGACAATTATAAGCATGATTCATAATCATGATTAATCATGATTCATAATCATGATTCATAGTAATGAATCATAATACTGAATCATGATCATGATTCCATTTTGAATTTCCAGTTTGTTATGGCAGCATTTCTATAGCTGCCGTTTTGCAAAATTACTCTACTTACTCCAATAGCAAGTGGGTCTCCAAAACAGTTTGAAACTAAAGCAGAATGAACTGTCAGAAAAAGATTTCCAAAGATAGGCCTACTATGAATGGGTTTACTATCAACAGGGCGCAACCCGGCGCATATCAAATAATTATAATAGTAGCCTATAGATCATAAAATGTGCATGTATCAGATCTGATAGTAAATCCTATCACAATAGGCATTTATTACGAAATTTCAAGAGTTCTATAGACCTAATACTAGCTGTAGTACCCGTCGTTGCCAGGGGAAATTTTAGTTTTTCGCCTCTAGTGTATCCGGCGCTGATCGCGCTAAATTTCCGCTGGGTGGGTCAATTACTGCGAAACTGTGGGCGTATAAACATACACACACACAGCCGCATTCTCATTTCCCTGTGGTTTCTGCACTGGGCGAGCCTCTGAATACCTCAGGTAATTTATCTGCGAGCGGCGAGAATGACGTCAAGATAATTATGACGTCATGTCGTCTGCATCTGCGATTACTTCAGCAGTGGAGACGCGACAGTTAACGTTGCAGCAGTGAATGGCTTCTTAAATCTGTATACGCGCTAATCGCGTAGACGTAGAGCTTAAAATGTCCATGACTCGGGATTTAAAGTGAATTGAGAGCTAAAAATAGTCGCGCTGACCTATCAATTCGAGTAAGAAGATTTTTACTAAATGTTTAGTCATTCAAATGCATTCGGTTTCAGAACCTTTCTTGGGACAGACATACACACAGATACACAACTATTCTGCTTTATCTATATCTATAAGGAAGGATGTGACTATGTTTGTATGTTTGTATGTATGTATCTGACTTTGTCCAGAATGCACGCTCACAGTTTTTGAGCTTTTCACTCCAAACCTTCACTACTGTGTAGGTCTCGGCACGAGACGCAAAGGCGAGGGGTTGGCGATTCTCTACCACCATGGGGGCCAGGGTGGGGAGCGAAACCCCCCAAATTTTTTTCAAAAAAACGCAGCTATTTTTTTGTTTTTTTTCTAGATAGAGGTCCATCAGAACCCCCCGGATCAGTGGTTGGCAAATCTCCACCACCAGGGGGGCCAGGGTGCGGGGGGTCAAAAACACTGATTTTCGCTAACAATTTTCATTCGCTTGCCACGTATAAATGCAGTAATTTTAACCATTTTTGAGGTGTCTAAAGTGGAGTGGAGGGGTGGGATGGAGGTGAGAGGTGGAGGTGGAGGTGGTGGGGTGGCGTAGGGGTCAAGGGGTGGGGATGGGGTGGGGGGGTGGGGTGAGGGAGTGGGTTGAGGTGGGGTGGAGGGGTGGGTTGGAGGGGGATGGAGTGGGAGGTAGGGTGGGGTGGTAGTGGTGGGGTGGGAGGGGGTTGGGGTGGAGGGGGTGGGGTGGGGGTGGAATGGGGTGGAAATTTTCGTCAAACCCAAATTTCTCCGGTGGCGTACTGGTATAGAGGTCGCAGTGTGGTGGGGTGTTGTGTGGTGGGGTTGTGGCCGGAGCGGATCGAATCCTAAATTTCCCGGGCAACGCCGGGTACCCCAGCTAGTATAGTATAAGATAAGGTAAATAGCAGCGTAAAAATGTTGTCATTTTGTTAAATTTTTCTTTTGTCCGAAAGTCATTTTGGGACGACCTTTGCCCCTATAAAGACGCCTAGATTGGGCTAAGCACTGTTTAGTAACTGGTCAATCGTTCAGACTCGTAAAAAGTTGAAGTGCTTCACTCATTCGTTTATTCGAATATCATTTTAAAAGTCACTATAATCTAAATAATTATATACTATACAGCGCTAACCGGTTCAAAAATAATTTGAATTCTCGTCAGTTCAACATGCAAAGCACCATAATTATTCATAGAGTGAGACCGTTAATTTGAAGCCAGAGCCCGTCCAGCTACTAGCATAATATTTCATTCTATTTCATCTGATATCGACAACAAAGTCTGTCTGTTCGATACACACGAAGGCAAACGGAAATTGAAATTTCCATTCTGTCTGTATCGCTATTCAGATTTCGATCGTGACAGACATGTTCAGTTTCGTAAGCGATGGAGATGGCATCCTTTGTATGCGAGCAATTCTCCAGGCGCAAGAATAGGCCTATCTACGTTACTCAGATTAATTCTCACGTTTGTACAATCGTTCATAGAACCGTAATAGGCCTAATAAATTCTTGCATATAATTATAAGTGATTTATGCAATCGTGACGCCAGCTCTGTGTAAATCCAATAATTCTTCGTAATCTATATATTCTAAATGAATTTCTTTCCAGTCCTTTCCTGTAAACTGATCAATCATAAATTAATAAAATAATTACCTATCAAAAGGTCCCGAACAATTCGTAACGCCAGCGATGTAGGCCTATAAATCTCATGATTATTTGTAATCTATATTCTAGATGAATTTCTGTCCAGTTACAGCAGGTCCTGTATAAACTGGTCATAAATTAATAAAATAATTACCTCTGAAAAGACCTGAACAATTCGATGTATAAATTCCATGATTCTTCGCAATCTATATTCTAAATGACTTTCTGCCCAGTATAGGTCATGTAAACGGATCATAAATTACTAAATTACCTCTCAAAAAGGCATGAACAATTCGTAACGACTATTGATGAAGTGTGCGCAGCTCTCAGGCAAGGTGTGATGCGACACCGACACAGCTTTCAAGAAGTTAATGGGTAGAAAAAGGAGCTATAGACGCGAGTACAATAGGCCACATTCGAAGGATTCTATTTGTGCTAATGTATATCAATACGAGTGTTGAGAGTTGCATATCAATATTTGCAGATTTCTCGAATCTCCGCAGATCGATTGAGATATTTCTCGCACCGCTGCATGTGCTATATCATAATATCATTTACGAATTCCAATGCATTCAACTGATTCGGTTTCATGGCTTATATATATATATATATATAATATAATTTTTTATATATGCCTAATATCTTCAATTCTTAAATAAATACGCATATATATATAACAGCATAATATATAGTATAAACATATATATATATATATATATATATATATATATATATATATATAATAGCAATGGACCGAAATTAGTTCTATTGCATGAACAGTTTCAACTGTAGATGGTTTGACCGTGCACATGAACGTCGTGCCATATAGGCCTACTGTTGAATTTCTCACCGTGTGTGCTATTGCCATCCATTCTCTGCTTCTGAGTCAAGATCGTGCATTGCTACCATGGATGGACGGACACCCGCAGATATTTATGCAGGATGGCAAAACACAATAGTCATTAGTCACGGTTAATTTTTTGGCAAGAACTTTAGAAAATGCAAAGCCTGAAGTTAAAAACATGGGTAAGCTATTTGTTGCAGAGGTAGATTATCAATAATATAATATATTTCAGTTTAACCGTATGTATAATAATCAGCATCATCAGGGCTTTACTGCGAAGAAATCCGATTGACACAAAAAAATAGTGGCTTGAAACACAGATGTCCAATTTCCTGAGAGGCACGAACCCCTCCGGCCCCTATTCGCGAGTGTCCATTATTGTTACCATCTGGTACCACCGTTGCGTTTCACCACGAGATCTTCGTTTCGAAGCATCCCGATGACATCCGTTGTGGCCCACAAGCCCTTTGGACAAAGTGTCGGTAGAAACAAAATTCAGTTTCTTTGTCCAAATCATTTAAATTCACTACATCATATGCAACCATGTTCGTTCTGCCAATTTTTTAAAAATGAGGATTAAAATTAAATTTCGAACTCATGTGTCACAACTGATCAATTCGAATTCATCTGCCGACTAACCTTTTGTTTCGCTTGTCTATTGTGTCAACTTTATAGCACGCGACAGCCGAGCAGCTTAAAATCAATTGTCGATCTTTCAGTGATGCACTTACATCTGCCTTTTGCTGACCTTTAACCCTTTCCCTTCACGTCAACATTTACCAGTGGCGTCCGACATTGCACTCGGAAACCGACCATAAAAATCGCACATTTAAAATTTATGAACAAAACGAACGCTCATCAATAAGAATCGTATAACATCCGGTGCGTTACCAAGAAAAAACTTAGGGGTTTCGTTTTAGTCGTGCTCCAATGCACATGGTCTCCAAATACACGGAATTAGCTTTAAAACCTTTGAAATTATTTCGGGGGGTCTGCAGTTGAACCCGTAAGACCCCTCTAAATTTTTACGCCCACGCATAATAAATAATGCCCTCACGCCGCACAATCGCAGACAATCGCTGATTAGGCTACTCGATGCCCAGACAACGCTTTTAGTGTTGGTCTGTATTGACGTCATAGAAATTTCCGATACCAACGCGCGTTTATTCAACGGTGTAAATATTGTACTTTGGTGAATGGAAGTAGCCTAGGCCTAATTCTGTTTGGTCTAGATTAGACCTATACTTGTCAAATGTGCAAGTCAGAAATAGAAGCATCCATCAAGCGACGATTTGCAGGCCATGCTGCAATCAAAATCGTAGACCAACAATAGTTCGTATGATGGAAAACAAACAGTTTTCCGACTGTGAAACATGTTACTGGAAAACAATAAATAGTTATCAGTCTATGTAGGATGTTACTGGAAAACAAATAAACAGTTATCAGTTTATATGAAGCATGTTACTGGAAAACAAATAAACAGTTATCAGTCTATATGAAGCATGTTACTGGAAAACAAATAAACAGTTATCAGTTTATATGAAGCATGTTACTGGAAAACAAATAAACAGTTATCAGTTTATATGAAGCATGTTACTGGAAAACAAATAAACAGTTATCAGTCTATATGAAGCATGTTACTGGAAAACAAATAAACAGTTATCAGTTTATATGAAGCATGTTACTGGAAAACAAATAAACGGTTATCCATATATGAAGGATGTTACTGGAAAACGAATAAGCAATTATACACCGTGAGTAAAAAAAACTAAGCCAAATTGTTTTTCATTTATCTCTAATGCCTGATCAAAGATCACGCTAAAATTCTCCAACTATTTAGAGAATTGGACCATGAATATGATTCCAAAATTTCATGAGATAAAGTTGAACAGATAAAAAGATATGAATCTTTCAACTTCATATGACGAAATTTCAGTTTACAAGCAATTTTCTGATAGATTCAATAAAATGTAAGTCATATTGTTTATCTTATATCTCTAATGCCTGATGATTAATCTTACTAAAATTTTCCAAATATTTAGAGAATTGAACCAAGAATAGGATTACAAAAATCATGTCATAAATTTGAACGGATTGAAAGATATGAATTTTTCAACTTCATCTCCCGAAATTTCAGTTTTCAGCAAGTCTGTTATGTCGTTCTTTGCGATTTCGATGCTTGATAGTTTCCAATTCTGGTCTTCAGTGATCCAACAGTAAAAATTAATGAAGCCTATTATCGCGACGTTCTGCTGTCACAGCATCTTCTACATGTAATCAAAATCTAGCACCAGAAGGCTGTTTCTTTTTCAACAGAACAGCGCCAGCCCACAGAGCCAAGGAAACCATCGAAATGCTGATAAGAGGGACGCCAGACTTCGTTTCTCCCACATTATGGCCTCCGAACAGCCCAGATTTGAATCCTGTCGACTATAAAGTGTGGAACGTGATGCAAGATCGAGTCTACCAGACAACAATCCATGATATAAACGATCTGAAGCAACTCTTGTTGGATATGTGGGATGGCCTGAACCAGAGGATAATCGACGATGCATGCTGTTGCCTAATGGCGCCAGCGCATCCAGGCTTGCGTGCAAGCAGGAGGAGGACATTTGAGCATCTTATTTAATTAAATAATCAAACCATACTGTTGGAGTCATATTGTTAGTTCTATTCTCTACATATCTGGAAAATTTTATAATGATTAATCATCAGGCATTAGAGATATATATAAGTAAACATTTGATTGAATCTGACAGAAAATTGCTTGTAAACTGAAATTTCGGCATATGAGGTTGAAATATTCATATCTTTTTATCCGTCTATTATATTCTTGGTCCAATTCTCTAAATAGTTGGAAAATTTTAGCGTGATATATTATCAGGCATTAGAGATATATGAAAAAGATTTTGGCTTAGTTTTTTTAAAATCACGGTGTATATTATCAGTCTATATGAAGCATGTTGGCGGGAAATATATCAACAGTCATCCATCTATGAAGCATGTTACTGGAAAAAAACAGTTATTCATATAAGATTAAGCATGTTACTGGAAAACAAATAAACAGTTACGGTATCCATATATATGAAGCATGTTACTGTAAAACAAATAAACAGTTATCCATCTAAGAAGCATGCTACTGGAAAACAAATAAACAGTTATCCATCTATGAAGCATGTTACTGGAAAACAAATCCATCTATGTATACGTTACGCAAAAAATTAGCTGTTAATTGTCGGCTAATATTTAGATCAGCCCTGTAATAGAATATAATAATATGCTGGAAACGAGTGCAGCAGGATTGGAAAGTTATGGCGATGTTGACTGATTTCCTGTTATTTCTGGAAATTGTCAACAGGACATCAATTGCGAACTAGGAAATATTATTATCGGCAATTTATCATCTTGAAACTATGGATGAAATGGCCATCGGAATTGGACAACACTGAACACGTACAAGATGAACGTAGGCGTAGTTTAGACCTTAACCCTTTAACAACCGAGGGTATAGGATTTCCATACCATTTACAACATTTTGGGTTAATGGTCTCACATTCCACTGGTGAAGGCCATCCTAAGCCATGATATCATCGTCATAAATTTTGTATAATTATGACGAACTGGTCTCTCGGAACTATATATATATATATATATATATATATATATATATATATATATATATATTTATATATATTCACCACATCAGTTAGGATAGCGAAAAAGACTTGTGAGAGGAAGAAAAAGACGTTGCAGAATATCTCAGGACTTTCTGACTACTCACATGAATAATTATACAGGGCGTAACTACCTACGTATGCGTACATAAAATGGTCCATATAATTATAGCCTACGCACTTGCGTTATGAATTAATAGCATTGGATGACAATTTCTCTGGCAAACCACAAACAGTACGTATAGGCCGACACTAATAGACACAAATTAATTATTGTCTCTTTAATGATCTGTGCTATTCGCGTGCGAACGAAAAGGTTAGACCTCGAAAGGTATTACACAGCAGACAAAGAGGAATCAGAGTGATAGTGAATGAGAAGTGGCGTATACCTTGGACCCGTGCTCAACATGCGTTTAGCTATTAGGCCTATACGCAGAAAGACACGGATACGCGTATAGGCAGTGGCGTATACCCATGAATTTATGATGGTGGTTTGGGGGTTTTATGGCTGGCCGCAGGGCTGTTTTTAAGAAATTTTCAGAACTGCACAACTCCTTCTGTCCTTTCACATCTTCCATGGTAAATTACTTCCAATTTTTGCTAGTTTTAACTGTACAGAAGTGCTTCTACAACTGCACAAATTCATTTAGAACTGCACATTTTGTGTACAACTGCACGTTAAAAAAAGCTGTCCGGATGCCCTTCCTGACACAAAACCAACAGTATTACAGTAAATAAAATGGGAATAAAGTAGCAAAAGGAATAAAGTAAGACAAACAATTGTTACTACAAACAATTGTTGTGTTTTTCTTATTTAAGTGGATAAATAACCTTTAAAAACCTGAGCCAATGAGAGGGTTTTAACCCCCGAACCCCCTCGTCTACGCCACTGAGTATACAGCTACATAGGCGAAACAGATGATCGGCGACGATAGAAAAGCCACATGTAGTCTGGCTCACTTATAGAAGCCTTCCAACTTCCCTTAGTAGCCTACAAGAAGCGGTTGCTCCTCGCACCTGCTTCTCTTCGGGGCGTTTGGCTTCCGTGTGTGTAGAATACGCGAGGTGTATCCTGACACAGTTACACATGGTAGACAATGGCAGACAAAATTGATGGTAGACGCATGCTAGACAATGGCAGATAAACGGTAGATAAATGGAAGACAAAGTTAATGTAGATGGATGGTAGAGTGGTAGACAAAATGGTGAACAAATAGTTAGAGTACTCGCCATACAACGCGGACAGTACGGGTTAGATCCTGCGTTTTTTTAAAACGTTAGCAGTTTATGTATTCTGAGGAAGTCTTGCACTAAAGTAGTTATGGTAGTAGTAGCAGTATTGCAGCATGCATTGCGACTTACACCATAACTAAAACAGCAACAATAACAACAGCTGTCACTATTGCTGCTACTGCTTATTAGCTACCTCCCCGACAACTACTACTATCTACTATCACTACTACTACTACTACTTGTGATAATATTATTACTACCATTCTCAACTTGTATTAGGTCAGCCTTTGCAACCTGATTATATTGTGGATTAGGCGAATCAGACGAAGGACGCTGAAAGAATTATGGAAAAGGCCATCAAAGAATCTCCGATTCTAGTATCAGGAACATAATTATATGAATTAAAATAAGAGATTGCACTGGAAAAATCAGTTGCAATAAAAAGAAAGACTTCTGAAATATCTTGTGGCTTAGATAAATTTAGGTTGTAGGAAATAGCAACAGAGAGAGAGAGAGAGAGAGAGAGAGAGAGAGAGAGAGAGAGAGAGAGAGAGAGAGAGCGAGAGAGAGAGAGAGAGAGAGAGAGAGAGAGAGAGAGAGAGAGAGAGAGAGAGAGAGAGAGAGAGAGAGAGAGAGAGAGAGAGAGAGAGAGAGAGAGAGAGAGAGAGAGCAACAAAGCGTGGTTGGCCTGCTGCATTTGCAGAAACCATCGTTGATCATACGTTCGATGAACATAATATAGTCATGAGCATGCTTAGATAATAGATCAAAAATGATGAAACGATTATATCAGTTAATATTCATTAGTTTTGATAAATTACCATTCATTAGTTCTGGTAAATTAATATTCATTAGCTCTGATAAATTAATATTCACTAGGTCTGATAAATTAATATTCATTAGTTCCGATAAATTAATATTCATTAGTTCCGATAAATGCAACTGAGTTACAGAGCGTTGTAGTTTTGGAAACAGTTCAAAATGGTTATCACAATAAGACAGACTATACACGAGGTCTTGTTTAATGACACGACAATTATATATTCAGATATCAGATCAGATATTAAGAGAAACCTTTGTAGGAGATAAATCTTCTTCTATCTGTGCTGAGCCTTTAAAAGCAACAATTAAGCCTAAGTCTTACTTGGCTTTGTGAGCTTTTAATTTGATCCATAATATTTCTGTTCAGCTTCCTAGAATGCTGTTATTGTCAAATATAACAAGATTTCCAATAAAGCTACGGTTAGACAATCAAGCTTCTAATTACAGTCAATAACTGTATGAGATATTTGACTTGTTGTGGATCAAATAAATAGAGTCCCTCGATGTATATACATATATATAATATTAGGGTGCTTTTAAGGTACATGTGAAATTTTCAAATAAAAGATTTTTTAACGACCAAATGAAATTATTGTGCCAAATCATGTGTAAACTGAATATCTGAAATTATATCTCGATAGCTGAACATTTAGGACTTGCTCAAGAGGAGTGAAGTTAGGAACACGGTTGCATTGCAAGCATTAGAATCTACGATTTCAATACATGCGAGCTGCATGCTATAGAACCCTCCTCAGTGACTAGATCCCAGCAAATAAACATTCATGATCATGTCGTTACTGATGTGATGTTGTTTTGTCACTGGTCATGTGTTTCAAATGTCGGGAAGTGGTGCTTTTAATTCTTGTATCATATGGCAGACGCAATGCAAAATTGATTTTAAAAAACTGAGATTTAGTTGATAGGTACTACTGATATCACTTTGGCTATGCAAAGCTGTCTTCACAAAGGAGAGGTTCCCATGCAAAGTACTGCTCAATTTACGCATACACCAAGGAATCAGAGTCTGGATGACAACGTATAAGAGACAGTAGCAATTGTGCGTTTCAATTTGGGAGAGATGATCTTGCAGCTCTGGCAGCAGAGATTCTTCTGAGCCACAGGTTCCCCTTACTCTTCACTTGAATAATAAGATCATGCCAGATGTTACAGAGACAGGACGATAATGGTATATTTCATAAGGATGTTACCAAGCTATTGGCCATCCCCAAACTCCACTCAGTGACAGCTAGCTATTAGCCTATCATGTCAGATTCTTGTTGGCTGAGATCTGAAGCTGGGGATTGGAATACAAAATCCTGGCCATGTGAGTTGCAAGGGCGGCATATGCATGAAGCTCGAAACGAAATTGGGAAAGGACCTCTTGAACCTTGCCATCGATGGCATCGATACCATGCCTCTGAAATTGTTCTGGAAAAGTGTCTCACTGCATGATTCTGCAAGGACTCCAGTATTGGAAGTCTTTAGTCAAGAGCTACTAGAGCTATAAGTCATTTTCCAAAGATGAATTCCACCAAAGGGAATAAAGTTCAGGTAACCAGGTGCATTTCACCGACGGCGTTGGATGGCATATGCGATTTACATGATAAAGTTGTGGCTTTTCAGTTATCAATTTTTCATTCAGCAACGTCAGAGCACAGAGAAGATAGTCTTGACCATCCTACACTGAAAAGGTATGGAATCCTTTACTCGAGGTGTCACTCTCTGTGGCAGCAACTTAGTCTAACGCAAAGTACCATTTCACCTGTACCTGAAACAATGAAGCCTAAGGGGAATCCATACTTAACCACGCCAGAGAAGTCTTACCTGTCTCCCTAACAGTATTTTTTCCGACACTTTGATTTTTTTCAGAGACCCTGGTTGGCCACAGCTATTTACGAGTCATAGACCACAGCATGCGCAACGAATTTGATTATCTGGAATCATGAGAGGCTTCCTACTGTATCTAACCTACCACCAAAATATTCCAGATCCTCGGATTGGGCTACTCTCTTCGGGATTGAGACTCGCAACAATGGTAGTCAGAACAATCACACAGTGAGGCAAAATTAAATCGTCATATCTGAACCGACCTAAGAGTGACGAATGATCTGGCAGAATGACTCTTATGCAGTCCTTCAATGAAGTCCTAGTCAGAAATAAGGGAGAGAAATAATTTGTCTGCAATGGTCAAGTAAGGCCAGATTTTTTCAAATGTTCTAAGAGGAATATCCTATATATGACAACTTACCGTACTTCTTTGGATTTTGCCTTATATCTGATGGTTATGCGTTCAATTTTGCTTGGATCTGTGAAAATTACAATGTGTCACAATGTCGCCTAAGTGGCTATTCTTCCGGTGCTTTGAGCAAGTCCTAAATCTCTTCAGATTTTCATCTAATTTGGCAGATATCTATATTTCTGAAGGTGGAACACAAAATCATATTGGTCGATATTAGCATCGACATTTTAATTTTTAGACACACCCTAATATAATATATAGAAAGAGAGAGACAGACATACAGACAAACAAAAAACAGAGAGATAGACGGCAGATATATAGAGAAACAAAGAGAGACAGAGAGGGACAGGGAGGGAGGTAGGGAGGGAGGGAGAGAAAGACAGGCAGACAGACAGAGACAGAGACAGAGAGACAAAGAGGCAGACAGAGACAGAGAAGGGGAGACAGAAAGACAGAGAGAGACAGCAGGCAGATAGACAGACAGAGAGTTCGCTGCAATTGCATGGCGATGAAGAATAATTTCCTCCACGGAGGGATGATAAATTATGTCTCCAAATCCCAATCCCAATCCTTGAGATTCGCCAAATGGAGAATAATCAGCCTCAGTGAATCCCCTTGAGAGGGAAGGATGGAGAGAGGGAGGGAGAGGGACGATTTCCCTCCCTCCTCTTCTCTTCCCTCCATCAACAAATACATGACGAAGACTTTCATCATTAGGATGATATACATGTAGCCTATGTCAAGCAGATTTCCGATAGCACGTGTGAGTTCTAGAATGTTTGACTGTCCTCATCAGCTCGATGGATAATGTATACACGTCTACGTCTATTGTCACGTGACGCAAGTCTGAACACCAAAATGCGGACGGCGATTGGTCACTTAAGGAATATTATACTAGTCTCATAGTATTTCCCTTATAATTGTCCTCGTATAGTTCATAGATCCTTGTGCATTTAAATAATTTGCAGGTCTTCTGTAACTTCCTCAAGTTATTCAAAGTCATGTAAGTTGTAGATTTAATAATATCTGGTTGCAGTCATCAATTTGTAATCTTATCAGCGATTGATCACAAGTTCAGTCAACTTCAGTACTGTATTATTTGAATTTCACCTGTTGCGTCTTGGCCATAATAATAGTCTACTTAGGCCATAAGTGTAAATCAGAGTGACCTCTTCTGCGCATTGTCTCGAATGGTTTGCACTTTGCACCCTTATATGGACGATCACGATATAGTCCACGGCATAGTGCTTTGCTGCTAATCAGAATACAGTGTTGGTATCATCGACATATTATATTTTATATACGTATATACGTCGATGGTTGGTATAAAGTCAGCACTATACATGTATAGGTTAATCACGAGTCTTTACATGGGGGAACGGACATTTCCCCCCTGGACATTTCCCCCCCCCCCCCGGACATTCCCCCCGGACATTTCCCCCCCTGGACGTTTCCCCCCTACCCTAGGACATTTCCCCCCCCATATGCGGAAACCATTGCTTTTGTCGTCTTCAACAATTTAAAGCAGAATATTTTCATCAATCCAGCTTCCATTTAAGCAAGAATATTTTCATCAATCCAGCTCCAATTTAAACCAGAATATTTTCATCAATCAAGCTCCAATTTAAACCAGAATATTTTCATCAATCCAGTTCCAATTTAAGCCAGAATATTTTCATCAATCCAGCTCCAATTTAAACCAGAATATTTTCATCAATCCAGCTCCAATTTAAACCAGAATATTTTCATCAATCCAGCTTCCATTTAAGCAAGAATATTTTCATCAATCCAGCTCCAATTTAAACCAGAATATTTTCATCAATCCAGCTCCAATTTAAACCAGAATATTTTCATCAATCCAGCTTCCATTTAAGCAAGAATATTTTCATCAATACAGCTCCAATTTAAACCAGAATATTTTCATCAATCCAGCTCCAATTTAAACCAGAATATTTTCATCAATCCAGTGTAATAGCGCTATATAAACATATGCAATAGTGCGCTATATAAACAGTTAGGGTTCGAGAGTAGAACGGGATTAGCGGAGCAGGAGTAATGGCGGTTGCGGTATGTTGGACAATAAAAAGTGTTGTTTAATAACTATTACATTGGCGACGAGAGAAAATAAATTCGGAAACGCGGAAAATATCTTCACCTTAGACTCTGCACGTGTATGCTCACTGTTGACGTTGGCATTTTCACGTTACTCGGGCTGAACAACAACCGCATTTCGTTCAGCGCTCAAAATGGCTGCCAGTCTTCCGCCATTTTCGTCCTTTGATCCCTCACCCGAAGCCGGTGACACATCACTTCGCTGGAAGAAATGGGTCGGTCGATTTAGGAATCTGATGACAGCCCTCAACGTCACGGATGATGCACGACAAAAGGCCATGTTGTTACACTATGCTGGTGAACAGGTTAGCGACATCTTTTATACCCTTACAGTCCCAGATCCTGATGTCAATACGTCGGCGACAAACGCTGCCATAAATGCGCTCTCCACGTACTTCGCCCCACAAGCCAACACAGAATTTGCGATTTTTCAGTTTCGCCAAGCAAAACAGGGCCAAACGGAAGACACTGTCTCATACGTCACCCGACTCCGTCAGCTCTCGTCCACATGCGAGTTCAGCGATGTGGATCGCGAGTTGAAGAGTCAATTAATTCAAGGTTGCCAATCAAACCGCTTACGTCGGAAGGCGCTGTCCGATCCCACTCTCACGCTGGCCAAGCTGGTTGAAATGGCTCGTGCTGCAGAGGCTGCTGCAAAACAAGCCTCTGCTATGGCAGGTGAACATCCGGTGGAGTCAGTAGCGCGTCTCACAGCTGGCAGTCGATTTCCTAAACGCCAGCCAGCACGTCCTGATGACAAGCAGGGAAGACCAGCTTGCCGCAATTGTGGAAAGTCTTGGCCTCATCCTGGAGGTCGAAAGGATTGTCCCGCCTTTGACAAACGCTGCAGGGGGTGCGGGAAGCGTGGGCACTTCGCGTCCCTCTGTCAAAGTTACAGCACACCTAACAAAACTGGAGCTATCAAAAGACCGGAAGACAATCGAGTCGAACCTCAGGATGAAAGATCCGACTCTGAATTTGAATATCTACATACAGTTCGCTCATGGTCGCGCAGCCAAAGTGCGCCCATTTTCCTTGTCGAACTAAATGGCACACCAGTACGCCTTATGGCTGATTCTGGAGCGAGTGTCAACATTCTAGATGAAACGGACTTTAGACGACTTCAACTACATCGAAAACTGGAGCCCACAAAAACCAAAATAATGTCATACCAGGCTGCAGAACCGCTCACAGTTCTCGGTAAGATTACACTCACGGCTGTACACAAATCTCAGCGTATACTCACTGATTTTTACGTCATCAAAGGAAGCAGTGGGTCCCTTCTATCGTGGGAGGCTTCTACTCAACTCCGCCTTATCGACATGGTTCGACAGGTTGTCACGACGAAACCGGCAGTGATTGATGAATATTCCGACCTGTTCAGAGGCATTGGTAAGCTGAAAAATTTTCAGGTCAGGCTTCACATTGATGAAACGGTTGCCCCATTTGCTCAACCTCATCGCCGCATTCCTTTCCACCTTCGACAGCAGGTTGAAGCGCAGTTGCAAGCCGACCTTCAGCAAGGGGTTATCGAAAGAGTTGAAGGTGCAACTCCGTGGGTCTCTCCAATAGTCGTCGTACCGAAACCAAAGACTCCTGGAGCTGTCAGGGTTTGCGTGGACATGCGGAGAGCAAATACTGCCATTAAGCGAGAAAGACACATAACCCCAACAATCAACGACATGATCCACGACCTTAATGGGGCCCAGGTATTTTCGAAGCTTGA
Source organism: Lumbricus terrestris (assembly GCA_949752735.1). NCBI lineage: Eukaryota > Metazoa > Annelida > Clitellata > Crassiclitellata > Lumbricidae > Lumbricus > Lumbricus terrestris. Next base: position 24,015,539 of record OX457043.1, on the reverse strand, counting down.
CCTGAATCAAGGATACAACCAATTGGAATTGGAGCCTGCCTCCAGGTACATCACAACGTTCTCAACTCATACTGGGCTTTGGCGCTATAAAAGACTGAATTTTGGAATTTCCTCCGCAGCAGAAGTGTTTCAAAATGCCATTCGTGAATCACTCAGTGGCCTCAGGGGGGGGAGTCGTCAACATCAGTGACGACATATTGGTGTTTGGCACCAACCAACTGGAGCACGACACTCACCTTCGTGCCTGTCTGCAACGTATCCGCGAAAATGGTCTCACTCTGAATGCCAAGAAGTGCCTGTTCAACAAGACATCCTTGGATTTTTTCGGGTACACGTTTTCGTCCAGTGGCCTATCTGTGGATACAAAGAAAATCACTGCCATCACCAATCTTCCGCGACCCACTAACATCAGCGGGATACGCAGTCTGCTTGGCATGGCTAATTTCAGCTCACGATTCATTCCCAACTATGCTACGTTGACTCAGCCGCTTAGAACTCTTCTACACAAGAACGCCACGTTTGTGTGGTCTGCTGCACAAGAAGACTCCTTAACTGCAATCTGCAAAGCTCTATCGCAAGCACCTGTGCTGGCATATTTCGATGAAGCCAAATCCACGGAAATATTTACGGATGCCAGTCCTGTCGGTTTAGGCGCCATCCTCATGCAGTGCAATAGCCATGGTGAAAACCGCCGTACCGTCGCATATGCCAGCCGGTCACTGACAGACGTTGAACAGCGATATTCACAGACGGAACGTGAGGCCCTTGCGGTGGTTTGGGCTTGTGAACATTTTCATTTGTACATTCTCGGCAGACCTGTGCGCATCTACACCGATCACAAACCATTGGTGCATATTTTTGGCAGTTGTCACTCTAAACCTAATGCCAGAATTGAAAGGTGGGCGCTCCGTCTTCAACCATATGCAGCCAGCGTCGTATATCGTGCCGGTGATGACAACCCTGCAGATTACTTATCACGCCATCCACAGGCTCATCCTCAACAAACATCACGTGAAGAGAAAGTTGCCGAAGAGTATATTAACTTTCTCACAAGCAATGCTATCCCTCGCGCAATGACCTTGGACGAAGTGCGCATCGCCACTCAGCAGGACCAGACATTACAAGGGATTTGGTCTTCCATTCAGTCTGGACGATGGACCCATCACTCAGTCGATCACCGTATCGACCCTGCTGCTTATGACGCTTTGTCCAAGGTTCGCTCTGAGTTGACCGTGGATTTCCACAACGGAGTCATCTTGCGCCAGGGTCGCATCGTTCTACCCCGGAGTCTCCAGGAAAGGGCGGTGTGCCTTGCTCATGAAGGTCATCAAGGGATGACCAAAACGAAATCATTTCTCAGAGAAAAGGTCTGGTTTCCCGGCATTGACCACATGGTCGAGTCTCAAGTCCGATCATGTCTCCCATGTGCCGCAGCCACACCGTCGGAGAGTCGAGAACCGCTTCAGATGTCGGAGCTTCCGGATGGACCATGGACTTGTGTTAGCGTGGACTTTGCTGAGGTCCAGGATACATATCTTCTGGTACTATATGATGAGTACTCTCGGTTTCCCGTGGTTGACATAACACCGTCGACCTCTGCAAATACCATCATCCCTAAACTAGACAAGATATTTTCAGAGTTTGGAATTCCCTCTGTTCTTAAGTCTGATAATGGATCACCCTTTCAGAGCAAACAGTTTGAATCGTTCGTCGCTGATCTTGGTTTCAAACACCGTAAAATCACACCATATTGGCCTCGAGCCAATGGCGAGGCGGAGCGCTTCATGAGGACTGTCAAGAAAGTCATAAAGACCGCCTCCGTGGAAAACAAAGTCTGGAAACAGGAGCTATTTCGATTTCTCCGCAACTACCGAGCCACGCCTCACTCAACAACGGGTGTTGCGCCGGCCACATTGCTGTTCGGTCGACCGTTGGGTGTGAAACTTCCTCAATCCATGGTCAAAGTGGACGACCTTGACCTTCGTCGTCGTGACACCAGACAGAAAGCTGCGATGAAGGAACACGCTGATCGTTCGTCTCGGGCCTCTCCCTCAACTATCTCTGTGGGTGATTCAGTGCTGTTAAGGTCATCCTCGCTGCAATCCAAACTCAGCACTCCATTCGAACCTCTTCCTTGTGAAGTTGTGGGACAAAAGGGCTCTATGGTTTCGGCAAGAAGGGGAAAACGGGTAGTTACTCGAAATTCATCGTTCTTCAAACCATTTCATGTCGAAACTGAAGAGCGTAGACAGGCATCTCAAACCCCACCTCCAATCACAACAAGGGATCCAGTGAACACTTGTGTGGAACCGGAGGTGGTGGCCACATCAGCTGACCTCATGTCTGCTGCCTCAGTTCCAACTCCTCCAGTCACCACAACCAGAGATGAGAACAATTCTGATGCTGAGAGTGGCTCGGTTGTTCCATCTGAGGACCAGGAGCTGGAATCCTCGATACGTCGGTCCAGCCGCCACAGAGAACCTTCTCGATGGTTGAACGATTATGTCAGGGCATAATAATCCCTGTTATAGTATTTCTGCACTTGGCAGATATTCATGTCGTTTGAAGTTTGTGTTCTGTTGACGTTCTTTTTAGGTTGACTAATTCGATGCATTGTGAACATTAATTGACTTAACATTGCTGGACCTAAAAGGGGAGGGATGTAATAGCGCTATATAAACATATGCAATAGTGCGCTATATAAACAGTTAGGGTTCGAGAGTAGAACGGGATTAGCGGAGCAGGAGTAATGGCGGTTGCGGTATGTTGGACAATAAAAAGTGTTGTTTAATAACTATTACATCCAGCTCCAATTTAAACCAGAATATTTTCATCAATCCAGCTTCCATTTAAGCAAGAATATTTTCATCAATCCAGTTCCTATTTAAGCAAGAATATTTTCATCAATCCAGCTTCCATTTAAGCAAGAATATTTTCATCAATCCAGCTTCCATTTAAGTAATATGTTTGTGCATTTTAAACGCATAGCTATTTAAGTGGATTCCTTAGCATTTACTTCAAAGGAATCGTTGTAAAAGTTTCAGATTTAATTATACAGGCCTAGACGTAGGTCTATAATTCGGGGTAGGACTTGTATGGTCATTTGAGGTGGTATGCACGGAAGGCGGGGGGGAAATGTCCGGGGGGGGGAAATGTCCTAGTCGAAATCAGGGGGGGAAACGTCCAGGGGGGGGGAAATGTCCAGGGGGGAATGTCCGGGGGGGGAAATGTCCAGGGGGGAAATGTCCTACACCCCTTTACATGCATTCTGAGCTACATCTATGTGTGAGCCAATAAACAGATATCTGAACTAATTTGCATTTCTCGTAGGCCCTTCATTACGTGTCTTGAACCTGACGAACTATAGTTTAGTCTACATGTATGAAAAGTCCAAAATGCTTAGAGATCAGTGGCCTTCTAACCCTCCGTGTATTTGTATCGGGTTGCCAAACTACCTGTCTGCATAATATTTCCAAGAACGACAGCTACATGTATAATTATAGTCTACGCTGAAAGACATCCAGCTCTACAAATCGATATGCTATACAATGGACTGGGCACTACAGAATAATTGTTTCTGCAGTGTCATTGTGGTCGGCGTGGAGAGAGATAGGCAGACGGACTGAAGATAGGCCGACAAAAGACAGACAGACACATAGATAAAAGACAGACGGACGGACAGAAAACCAATATAGACTGCAGCAGACATGCAGAGAAATTCATTTCGCCGTAGGGATCAATGACAAAGAGAGAACTGACGGAAGGAATCCATGAAAGAGCTGAGAATAAAAATACAGTCTGACTTAAGCCCATAGTTCAAAGAAACGAACCGAAAAAACGGAGAAAAAGTCTGCCTATATCGATGAAGCACGCTTTTGGTTAAAGCCTATTTGTATTTGAATTTGGTCAACTTTCATGATTAGGCTAAATGCCCCTTGATATGGCTGCCTAGATCGCGGGGGAACTCATTGATTGGCATTGTCTTTAATTTCAATCCAATTAGCGCGTATTATCGCACAATTATTTGGTGGATGCACTCATCTTAATTCTGTCCTATTTATGCAATGTAGATCTGTAAATACAAATAACCGAAGCACATCTTGAAGCGATCGAGAGATCTTTATTCTTTAGTGTTAAGGGCCAAAATCTAATCACAAAATAATACTGTGCCAAATTACTTGCATGCTAAATATATATATAATATATATATATATTATATATATATTACTTTGATAACATAGACAGCTTCATTGTATTAGAAAACGTGTACACGCATGATTTAAGTCACAGTTCTAAAACATTTGAATGGTGGGTCAGTGCCAATATTTTCAAGCAAATGGCGGGTCAGGATAAAAAATGCGACCGTGCGGAGATGGTACAGTGATCTAAGAGGGACTTGGAGAACCCGTCCCCAGAAACTTATGGCGAAAATATCAACCTTAAATGGTGTGTTTTTAGTATGCACTGTACAAGCAGTCAAACCCTTAAACTTTGACAATCTTAATGACGCTCTTTGACACCTCTGGTTTAAGTCTAATATGAGACTGAATAGCGGGTAGCCTATACATCAAGCTGCATTTCTGCTACTCTATATTGGCCATGACAGGGTTTAAAGTAACCAAGATGGCGTCTAGTGGCATCACTTAATGAAAACACTGAATGAAGAAGACTTAAGCATGCGTGACCTGTCAGTGTTGATTTAGCGCAAATATCCAGCAGGGCGACACCATATCGGTGACGGCTGAATTCAAGCCGTCGGACATTCAACTGTTTACGTGCTAAGTGATCGATCATTTACAAATCATTATCAACTCTATTGCCTCCTCTCAATCTTGCTGCTACTGTGTACTCTGCATTGGTCCCCGACATCAATAGCAAAAAAGAATCCGACACATCCTTTGAAGAGCCGTCCGCTGTGATTCAATGTCCAGTCAATCTAGAAACCATTTTTATCTAACTAAACTGGCGCGAGGGGGTGTAGCGGTGCGGTTCGTTGCTCTGCAGCCGGAGGGTTGCATGTTCGAATCCACCTCAAGCCGCCTCGTAGGGACCTTGGGCAAGTCCTTCACTCGAAATTGCTCAGCGCTTCGGTGCGAAACTCGGATTCAGTGTCCGCGCTGTAGTCGGGAGCGCTTCTGAGTAGATTTTGAAGGGCTCTATAACAAGTGCGCATACATACACAATTACACATACGTACATACACATACATGCAGTGTAAGAACTGTGGAAAAATAACTGGGGGTTGGTCCATTTTCCACTTGGAATTGGGTGTGAAAACAGACTTTACTATGGGGCTCTAAGAAAGACTGGGGGTTGAAACCCCCAACCCCCGGCAATTCTCACCCTGCATACATATACATAAACACAATCCTCTCATTTTCCCGTGTAAAAGTACATGAGCTTAGCATAGCTCTCTGTCGGTCTATAGGTCATAATAGTATAGTGTCCATATTTTCTTAATCACCATTATTATAGGCTGTATTTAAGCGAATGATATTTTACGTAGGCCTAAGCTTTAAGCGCTTGTTTGTGACGAATTTTTCTTTCTCTCACGTATGAGACCATTGCTTTCTTTTCCATTCGATGACTTTTTTACCCTCAAATGGTCAGCAGTGATTCTCACCTCACCTCAGCACTTCTCTAAACATGACATCGCGTTTGCTCCTAGTGACGTTCACCAGCGCTGAGTGACGTCAGCAATTATCCCACTTTGTTCTTCACTTGTCTTCTGAGGCGGAAGTTTGAAGCCTATCAAAGACGATCGCAAGTGCAATGCATATAGAAAGAGAAACCGTTGAAAGGTGTTTTAAGTAGAGGCCTAATTTGACATGCACTCAGCTGGAACTTTCAGTAACAGATATTATTATAAATGGATTAATTATTTCTTGCTGACGGTGGCCGCTTAATTGTTCGTTTGTCGATATATTTTGCTCCAGAGTTATATAGACTATTTTATTACTATTGCGTCAGAACTGTGAGTGTAATCAGACAAAAGAAACTTGGACACAGTGTTTCTCATTTGAGTAAAAATTAATAATATCCAAATATAATGTTCATTTATTAATATAAGCAGAAAATTATAGCTCAGTAGGATAACATGACATGATATATAGTAGCGTATGAAAAACACATTTAACAGGAGTCGAAATTAACGATACGACAACTTGCACCCTTCCATAATATTATGTTCTATATAGCTAATTTATAGCTAATTTAACAGTCGCCCCATGGCGATAGGAATCATACGATGGCTGATTCATCCTTATGGGGTTAGCGGGCTTCGAACCCGCCTTCCTCCGATATTCGTGCAGCAGTGTGTTACTATTTAGCCATGTCCAAAGCACTCCAATCACTGTTTAGCATCAACGACTTATGCTTCATCTATAGATAACGGTGTTTAACTAACAAATATAAAAACGACGCCATATTCACATCTCATTAGATACACGAACATTGTCATCACTGTTCCTGCCTTTCCATTTCGTCTCCAACCAACTGGACTGGCTTCCATGCATGAGCGAGATCTGTTTACCCAAAACGATGAATTGCATGACTAGACTCTTGCTGATTGTTTTTCATTTGCTTAAGCGCTTGCTGCTCTCGCTGCTGTTCAGCGCTCGTCTCCTTTCGAACAACAACCGCAGCTGCTCGGAGAAATTAGGAGAATTGACTATTACGATGAATTATGGGTATACGCAGGATCACCGTATGATGCGTTTAATTTTGCATAGTGGCTGAGAGATGGTTGAATGGTAAGACGCTGAAGGAAAGATCAGAGGGAGGAGGATTCGACACCCGCTGCTCTGTAAGGCTCACTCAGCCTTTCACTCTCTAGGGAGAGGGGGAGTGTAGGACGAACAGAAGGACAGATGGACGACGTCTTGCAACCTGATGGACGCCTTGCAACCTGATGGGCGCCTTGCAACCTGATGGGCGCCTTGCAACCTGATGGGCGCCTTGCAACCTGATGGGAGCCTTGCAACCTGATGAGCGCCTTGCAACATGATGGGCGCCTTGCAGCCTGATGGGCGCCTTGCAACCTGATGGGCGCCTTGCAACCTGATGGGTGCCTTGCAACCTGATGGGAGCCTTGCAACCTGATGGGCGCCTTGCAACCTGATGGGCGCCTTGCAACCTGATGGGCGCCTTGCAACCTGATGAGCGTCTTGCAACCTGATGAGCGCCTTGCAACCTGATGGGCGCCATGCAGGTTGCCACACAATTAAAAGCGAAATTTTCGATGAGCTTCTCTGTCCGGTTTCGATAAGAATCAATGAAGTCGATTTATCTCAAATACGATACAAGTGTGAGGTGCGGTGGTGTAGTGGGTATGTTCGATGCCTTGGAAGTTGGAACCGGAAGGTTGTGGGTTCGAATCCACCTGTAGAGACCCTTCTCTCGCAATTGGTCATGCGCTTCAGCTTGAAACTCCGATGCAGTGTCCGTACTGTAATCAGGAGCGCCTCTGAGTAGGAATCTTGAAGGTGCGCTATAACAAGTGTTCATACATATACATGCATACAACGCGTTTTATGTCTTTTGCTATATTAGACAGAAGCAGGGACTTCAGCCGGAAATAATAGCCACGGCTTGGAGACAGAAAGAAAGCAGAATTTATAATTATAATAGATTGTACAAAGCCAGATGTCCGATAAGCTTGAGAAATCGAATTCATTTCCAGGTCGTAATGGAACATGTCGGCATTGAGCAGGAAATAAATTCTGGTTTTAGAATCTGTAGAGTGTTTGCAGTTGTCGAAATCTATTTTGGTCGAAATATGTTTTTAGGACCGCTTTAAAGGAATGGCATTGACAAACAGCAAGGACATTGCATTAGATGGAAGAGACTATAGGTTGTTCGGGTGTCATGGGACATGCTATTCCCCCTTAAAGCAATCCGGGGATGGAATATACCGGGTATAGAGTGCCCGGGGGAGACAAACCATTCAGTCCTAATCATTGAATAATGCGTATTATTGAAAAATTCAAGCTTTTAATCAAAATTCAAAGTGACTCTAATAAGTGACCTAATCAATGTTCAGAGCAAGGCAACTCTTGAGTTTATTTGGAGACTCTAGGTGTTCTTAAGTGTTCTATATGTTCTAAGTGCTCTAAAGCCAAGGCCAAAGATTATTTAGTATGAATAAACATACCTGTTTGTGTCATTGTTCAAAACAAAGCGAATGAAAGTTAATTTGCAAAAATAAACACATGCGGAAGCGATTTTTCAACTTCTCTTCATCTGGGGGGGTGCGATTATTGGGGGGATACTCTATTTCGTAACACCGCGGCGTAGTTCCAAGAATAGATCAATCTTAAAAGGGAAGAAGAGCGACGAATGTTACACTCTGAGTGGCGCCATCATATATATATTTATATAATATATATATAATATACAATATAGACTCTATATATAATATATAATATATAGGATAGGTCGAGAAGAGTTGATTTTAATAAATGACAGTGTGACGGCAGCAACAGACTTTTCTGATCCCAAGAAAATCATGAATACATCAATCAATTTTCCCATCGACTCCAGTAAATCAACCCATGCATCCTCCCACGAAATTCATTACCAGATTAATCCACCTCTTCACCCGTGACCAAATGCGACGCTGTCACATCCCTTCATCCCACTCCAAGTCAAGACACTCATACGTCAACATAGTACGCAGATCCTACAGATCCACCTACCTTCATTAAGTGAACACATTAATCAACATAACACCCGTTTAGAATTTCAAGGTTGACTCGCAGTTTGCAAGACAACCTGATTTAGGGGCGGGCGGGCGCAGCCAGAACATTTTTCTGGGGTGCTCATAATTTTTGCTAGCGCAGAAGGCGCGAACCCCCGAGTGACAAAGGCACGAAGCCCACTCCGACTATAGGGTCTGGGGGAGCGTCGTAAGCTCCCCCAGCGGCCAACGCATTTTTAGCTGGTGACATCGAGCCCTGCTTCCGAAAAACTGATGGTTCAACAACTGGAAAATGTCAATACTCGAAGGTGGAAGATTCGAGGATGAACCGGGTCGAAGGACAATCCTCGGTCAGTGAAGCAGAGGAAAGGTGACAATGGAAGGCTGAGGTCCTTAAGTGGATGAAGTGGGGCACCGTCATGCACGGAGGTTGAACTGAAGTTGCTTTGCTCGAGGAACCAATGCTTCGTCTCTTGCATAGAATGAGGTTTATACTGTTATTATTTATTATACATGATCCAAACTTAGAGATTCTAGCAATCAAATAATAATAATAATAATAATAACAATAATAATAATAATAATAATAATAATAACAATAATAATAATAATAATAATAATAATAATGATACTGTGGGTTTGGTGGCCGATAATAATAATAATAATAATAATAATAATAATAATAATAATAATAATAATAATAATAATAGTTAATAATGCAATTTAAAAATTCAATTCTGAAAAAAAAAATAATAATAATAAACGCCAAAATATAATAATAATAATAATAATAATAATAATAATAATAATAATAATAATAATAATAATAATAATAAACGCCAAAACAATTAGGCGTTGGTGTTCCAGGCGGAGCGGAAGCTGCAGTTCATGCTTCACGTCGATTCCTGGCTGAGCTGGATTCAAACGCCGTCTTCGTGAAGTTAGACATTTCTAATGCGTTCAATAGTCTGCATCGGGATCGTATGCTGGATTCTGTTAACTCTCTTCTACCGGAGATCGCATCTTGCTGTCATATGGCTTACGCAGAATCTTCTAATCTCAAATTTGGTAAATACACGATAGCGTCTCTGGCCGGACCACAACAGGGTGATCCGCTTGGTCCTCTGTTGTTTTGTCTCCCGCTCCAACCGGCTCTCCTCAAGTTGACTTCTCCTCTAGCCTTCGGATATTTAGACGACATATCCTTGGGTGAACCATTAGCCATGGTGGAAGCAGACATAATTTCGCTGGAGATGGAATGTGCAACACTGGGCCTTGTATTCAACAGAGCAAAATGCGAAGTGACAGCCGCTGATATGCAGTTAGTCTCACGCATCGGTTTTAGACAGTTCACGCGCGTGAACCCAGACTACATTTGTCTCTTAGGAGCACCACTCTCCACCGGATCGGCTCTTCAAATCGCACTCGATACCAGAGTGGAGGAGCTAAAAAGAGCTATGATTAGACTACGCCTAATAGCACGTCAAGATGCGCTGCTTATTCTCAAAAGCTCTTTGGGTTCCCCAAAATTACTTTACAGTCTGCGTTGTGCGCCGTGTGTGGATCACCCCACCTTGCTTGAGTACGACCTGTGTCTTCGAAAGGGCCTTGAAGACATTTTAAACATCAACTTGTCAAATTCTCAATGGCTTCAGTCAACCCTCCCCATCAGCATGGGAGGACTAGGAATACGTAGGGTGTCTTCGCTGGCGCTTCCCGCCTTTTTGGCATCTGCCGCGAGAACCCTCGTCCTCCAGTCCGACATAATCGGAGTGCTCGACTTTCAGCCTGACCCGCAGGTGGAGAAGCTGATGGCGATGTGGCAGGAGGAACTAGGAATCAAAATCACAGAAGTCTTCCCAACTCAAATGCAATCTCAATGGGACAACCCACTACTGCAAAAGACATTCTCGGAACTATACAACTCACTCACCGATAAAAGCGACCAGGCCCGTTGGAATGCAATCACGACTCAGCATGCCGGAGACTGGCTGCACGCCTTACCGATCACGTCTTGCGGTTTGAGATTAAGTAACGAAGTTATGAGGGTGGCAGTTGGTTTGCGCTTAGGAGCTAACATTTGCGAACCACACACATGCACTTGTGGCTCACTTGTTACAGCAAGGGGCGAGCACGGTTTGTCTTGTTCGCTAGGTTTTGGCCGTATGGCCCGCCATGGTACACTGAACGATTTGATATACCGTGCTCTTATTAAAGCTGGATACCCGGCGGCCAAGGAACCTCAGGGTTTGGTCAGATCGGACGGCAAACGACCGGATGGAATTACGCTCATCCCATGGAAAGCCGGCAGAGGTTTGGTGTGGAATGCCACAGTGGTGGACACATTGGCACCGTCTTACCTTACCGCTTCAGCCATCCGAGCCGGATCAGCAGCTAGCCTGGCGGAGGACAGAAAGAACCAGAAATACAGTGCCCTCCTTGATGCTCATGTGTTCGTCCCGGTGGCTTTGGAAACCCTAGGCCCAATCAATGACAAAGGCCTAGACTTTATCTCAGATTTGGGCCGGCGTCTAACACAAGCAACCGGGGATCCCCGAGAATCAAGTTTCTTGTTCCAACGTTTTCCCATGACTATTCAACGCTATAATGCTGTGGCTTTCGCAGGGTCATTTATTAAGCCCTTAATTGACATGGATGAGGGTGGTTGGTCTCGCCCAAATGCACACAGCCTTTGCACTGTTTGACTGTTGGTAACATTTGTTGAAACAATAAAAGGAGTATAATAATAATAATAATAATAATAATAATAATAATAATAATAATAATAATAATAATAATAATAATAATAATAATAATAATAATAATAATAATAATGACGACAATTTCTATGGCGCCGTAACACAGCACATGCCGTTACAACGGCCCCTATACAAACACAAACAGTCAGATGTACGCCTTAGAAAAAAGATATGTATTGAGTCGAGTTTTTAAAGTTTCAACTGAACGAACAGAGGTAGGCAGACTGCTCCAACAGCGGGGACCAGCAGTTGAAAAAGCACTCTCTCCGAAAAACGATACGCAACCTTCAAGCCAATTAGCAGTTGGCCAATAATAAACATAAAGGAACGACCGGACGAGCGGTCGGACATACACATATACAGAGGAATACGCATACAGACACAGGGATACTAAATAAGAGAGAGGCAGAGAGACAGAGAGACAGAGAGACAGAGAGACAGAAACACACAGAGACAGAGACAGAGACAGAGACAGAGACAGAGACAGAGACAGAGACAGAGGGAGGGAGGGAGGGAGTGAGTGAGGGAGGGAGGGAGGGAGGGAGGGAGGGAGGGAGGGAGGGAGGGAGGGAGGGAGGGAGGGAGGGAGGGAGGGAGGGAGGGAGGGAGGGAGGGAGGGAGGGAGGGAGGGAGGTGTCTCCGTTGATGCCCGTCGAATAATTAATCCGCCTATTACGCCAGTCAAAATGGTCCACGTATCATTAAAAACTGATTGATTGTCTGAGTTTTTAATGGGACATAAATTATTGTTGGAACGTCGTATAACTCAATCACTACGGAGATTTACATATAGGGACCCTTCAGGGTTAATACTGAGGAGCGTTTCCCGACCCAATCCCGACTGAATGGACGGTTTTGAGGTTGCGACAAAACGTATCTGAGCAAACCCTATAGCGCCGTTCATACTCTGTCGCTGCATGGTCCTACCGCCTGGAATGGCCTCTCTGTAACACTGCGCTCGTTGCCCATTGCAGGGCCACTCCCACTCTTTTCTTTAAGAATCTCAAGACTGTCCTGTTTAGCCGGGGTTGAGTCGGGAGCGCCTCTAAGTATACCGATATACTCTATACCTCGAAGAGGCTCTATTGAAATTTTCCTCAATAATAAGGCGTAAAGACAATGGGAGCCAATTTCATGCTTGCATGGTCTGTAATTGGGATTTAGTAGTGCTCTACATCTCCTTGACATTTTCACTTTCTAATTGCAACTAAGAGAATATTGGCCTACATCATCGCTGTTTGAACAATATATATATATATAATTAATTGCTGGTGTTCTTTTGGATTTAGACTTGGATTTTAGAATACCAGTTAAGTAGACCTATCGTTCTAGCCTATATCGCAACTTCGCAAGCTTCTAAATATAAGTGACATGATTTCAGTGAATTTGACTGTGCATGGAAGGACTTTTCCAATATTACCATCGACATTTGTTACAAAAGCAGCTGAACATGAAACCATAGGACACTTAATATAGCGCAAATAACACTTTACCGTATTTTAAAAACAACTTTTGTAAGGTAGCCGACAGAACTTTGAAGAATCTAAAACTCGAAGACCGTCAATCAGCAATTTTTGCATGATGACAAAGGAACAATTGGTCTCTTATGATGACAATGGAACAATTGTTCTCTTTTGATGACAATGGAACAATTGGTCTCTTAAACAGCCACGTCTTGAGTTTCGGATTAAATTTATGGGTGAGAATGTTCCAAAACATCATTATCTAGAAACTGTCAGAATCGCAAGGCGCTGTATAACCGTACCAAAAAATTATTATAACATAAACAGAGAATATATACTCCTAATCTCAGTCTCCACGATGACCACGTCTATACTCTATAGGCTAATCCCAGTTCTTTCACTGTCAATGCAAAGATAATATCCTTAACACCACCATTACATTATGTTCATCTTTAGCGCTGTAATAATTTATTTATGTTCCAAACATGGAACATTTGCAGAATAAAGTCTAATGACAGCGGAATGTTTTTCACCGAGTATACGCCCTGTGATCAGCTCTGAAAATACGTTGCACGCGTCGCCCTATAATATGGAAATTGTCGTCTTATTCCATCGAATGCCGGGATTACTAGAAATTAGGTTTTCCTATCCTTGATTACATCTATTCAAGGCTGTAGAGGCGTGCAGCCGTTCGTGACTGCGCCGTATACAATCGATTACCAGCGTCGAGTTATAAACACAGCTGCACTGCATGGGTCCTTGGTCGATGGATGGATGGAGCAGTGATGATGGAAACGCAGCAAAAATTCTCGCATCGGTTGGCTTCGTGTGTGTTTGCAAGATAATCATGTGATAAAGCTACCGACGTTACAGAAATCTTGGTTGGACTGTTCCTTTTCAGTAATTAGTGTTTCTTGTCTCGTTAGATTCGCTTCTCATCTTAGGACTGGATGCAGTGTAAATACGTATAGCCTACGTTTATGATCTATAGTGTCAGAGTTCTGCATAAGAAATCATAACAAGATCCGTTAGCTTACAGTCAAGTCAGATTTTACATCAAATTTATTATAAGTCAATTACAAGAAGCTACAAGAAACGAACACAGAAGTTTATTTAAACGAATTTGGATTTAAGTAGCTTCTTACGCTATCTTAGTTCCATTCAACTTCCCAGTTTGATTGCAAATCACGGAGGAGTAAGAATCGAACTAGCAACCAATGCCGTTCCTAAGCGACACCTTCTTTTGGATAAGAAAGCTTAAATAGCTCTATATAAATGTTCCAGTAAACTAACAAACAGTGGCCGAGCGTTTTCCGATTAGTTTCCTGTCAACGGCTCCATTGAATTGATGCTACTCAAAATTTCTTTAATAAGTAAACATGCTTTCTGGCTTTACAAGATACTCTGACTGAAGTGCAAACATAGCAATAGAAATTAATCAGCAAAGTGCAAAATTTTGCAATACATCTAAGCTGGATCAACCGGCGCGCAGCAAAAGGGCGGTTAATCGAAAGCGGGACGCTGAATAAGGAGGGTGGGTGATGAGAAGGTGCAACATTCTCATTCGCCCGCAAGGCAACAGAATAGAATGGCTTCATAAAACTGGTCTTTGATTAATTTGAATAAAGTGCAACATAAAAGAGGACTCAGATGGAAAGAACAGCATCAAGAACTAGGCCGACAAGAACGATAATTATTATGATGATGATGAGAAGGAAGGCACAAGCAGATGAGGGCGCATAGCGTGATCTGAAAAATGTCGTAGTTAATGGAGCAGACCATAACACCACAACTAAACTGGAAATCATATTTCGCAGTTACATCCACCCGTCCACGCTAACGTTATGAAACATGGCATCTCACCCAACGTTAAAAACACGGCACAAAATAATGAAGAGAAGATACAAGAAAATAAAGGAGGAGGACTAAAGAGATTAGGAAGAAGCAAGGAAGAGCGAGTAGGAGGAAACTCAGTGCACCTATGCAAAGCAGATAAGGAAGAGGAGAGAGGATCTGAGGGGGAGGAATGAGTAGAAACGGCTGATTAGTCACTGCCAGCTGATGTTCTTATATATCGCCATATATGAGGGATGCTAAATGTCATCTGCCGCCACATCATCAGCCAGATACGGAGGCTGCTACTAATCTCCCAGGCGACGGCTTTTGATCATCGTGACCAGCTTCTATCGGCCGGCCGCAACTGATGCTGGTGCCGCTGCTGCTGCAGCTGGTGCTGGGCTATTATTCCTATTTATCAGCATCAATAAGTGATGCTATATCTGTATGTAATGGCCTTCGTTGCAATTGTGAAATTAGCTATTCGTTTTCGAGCGAAGTAACTGATTACTATAGACGGCGGGTGACCGCTGCCTTGATTTATACGAGGGGGGGGGGTACTCCACCCACCCAGAGGGCCTAATTTGGCTTAATTAACAATCACGTGATGCAACCCATTTGGGTTGCGTTTGAAGGAAACAACAGATAGCAATTAAGAAGCATCTACTCGACGTGTTGTTGGTTCGGTTGTTGTTTGTTGCTGTGTTGTACCGTGTGACCGTTGCTTTTGATTTCGTTGCATCGTCTTCTGTTGCTAAATCCGTTGAGTAGCAACCATTTCCAATTGACTCCATCCAAGATTGCAATTGCAGAGTGAGCGCCTGGTCGGACGAACATAGTTTTTTATATGTCGTCTTAATCATACAGGGGTTGTACTGGTTAAAGTTTATCTGCGTAGGCTTGCGCGCCACGGCTGCCCGAGACTTCGCGTGGGTTACTCAGAGGGGCTCCCGATCTCAGAACGGTGAAATAAAGCTATCTTAAGACGATAGAGGAATGCATGCGAAGGACTTTTAGAAAGGAAGCGGAGCATCAGAGGGCGGCCATGCCAGTTGAGGGCCTACCAGCGAGAATGCACGGCTCTGTATAGTGGAAGTAGGCTATACGAGCAAAAAAGACGGAGAGAAGACTATGCTCAGCCGAACGAAGGGAGCGTAAGTGGCGAGCACTATAATAGGAGTAGGGCTACATAATACATATATGACACAAAGGATAGACAAATAGACCCTATACAAATATCTTTTTCTTAGACTGGACATATGCCAGTTAGGTGACAGCCCTCTCCCACGCCGCCTTAGCATGCCATCAACAGTGTGTGGTCAGTGTATTCATTGCAGTTGAGTCTACTAATAACAACCAAAGACCAATAATATCAATATTGCAATATTGCCATGCATATCGATTCTGCCTATAGCGGCCAATCAGGAGAAAGCGTTTAATCATAATAAAAGTTGTTGGCCTACTTCTTCTGTGACATTCCGTTGGAGCATTGCTTTGACGCTTTTAAATTCTGGCCATATTGATTCCATACGTATACATTATACATGTATCGGGAAAGAAACGTTTTAATAATACTAATAATGATAAGAATGAACGGCGTTGCTCTCATGTTTCGCTCTTCTCTCCTCCGGACAATAGCTTTTCATTTCTCTCTCTCTCGTCTCTTCTTTATTAATCTCAGGACAGCCGACGATCGATCATTGATGATCGATGTGCCGTCGGTCGACTGACTGCCCCACAGTTCCTCCTCCTCATTTCCTCTTCCTCCTCTTTCTACTCCTCCTCCTCCTCCCCATCATCTTCCTATTCCACCTCTTCTTTCTTCTCCTCCTCCTCCTCCTCCTCATACTTCTCCTTCTCATCTTCCTCCTCCTCTTCTTCTTCAACTTTCTCTTCCAATTCCTCCTCCTCGCCCTCCTCTTTCTACTCCTCCTCCTCCTCCCCATCCTCCTCCTCTTCCACCTCTTCCTCCTTCCTCTCCTCATCTTCCTCTTCCTCCTTCTCCTCTTTCTCTTCCTCCTTCTCCTCTTCCTCTTCCACTTTCTCTTCCTATTCCTCCTTCTCGTCCTCCTCGTCCTCCTCGTCCTGTTCTTCCTTCTCCTACTCCACCTCACATCCTCACCATATCAGTCGCATTCAGTGACCACTTATCATGACCAAAGCCTGTCAGTGCATCCGACCTCACACTGACCGACGTCGAAATTTAAAAGCATTTGATTGATTTGATGTAAACGCAACGAAATGATGGCGATGATTGATGAGGCTATTAATTCGTATATCTGCTCGGAATAATCGACTTAAACCAAACATCTTTAGCTGGAGGTCTACAGTGAATACAGAACCCGTTTATGATGCAGTCTCGACTATAAAACCCACAGTCTCTTCCCGTTTCATTGTATCTCTATGATCCATTTCAGATGCATGACCATGTTTGCCTCCAATTCCCCTCCACTCTATGGAATAATTCGGTCCAATGTCACCAGAATTTCATCAGCTATATAATCTAATTCTCGCAAATCTCTTCCAAGCGAAAAGATCCGCAATTTAATAAGATATCATTTCAAGTGATCTGATTGGATTTTATTGCAGTGCAATGAAATATTATTGTCCGCTCATATATTTTAACGTTTTCAAATCAGATAGATAGGCTATATGATTACTGAGTAGTTATAATATTCAATACTAATCGACTCGACCAGAATACTGTATTCTATTCTAACTTAACTCTATATACTCAACTATATTCTCGGTTAATATAATATGGATTCTGTATGCTACTATTTTCAAACGGTTCATCCTCAATAGTCTTCCTTTCTTTCATTCAAATCACCTTCACTCACACTAATTTAATATTTTCTTGATGCCACTGCATTCTAATGTTTTTCTCAACCCTAGGTCTACTCCTAATTACTGTAGTAGTCTATAATTATTTAATTTTAACTAATCTTTTATATTCTATTCATTCGATTCAACATCCCGCTACTCAATTCCATTCTATTTCACTCTATACTCTGATATGGTGCACTTCACAAGCCCTCATACAGTTTGCAAACTCAACTCTACAATAATTTTACTCGAATTCACGCTAATGTCTTCTACTCCACCATATGATCTAATTCGTTATATTCCACTCTATTGTAGGCCCTACTCTATTACTGTTTTGTATTCTACTCTTGTATACTTATTCTAAAACTTACTTTCTTCCTTGGGGTTGCAGGCACTGGGAGCGCTTCTGAAAGGTTTAAGAGTTTAAGAGTTTCAGGTTTAAGAGTTAGTATCTTCTTATTGAAGCCAGCCGAATCATTTCCAATTTTGTCATTTTGTTTCAATTTATTTCATTCTATTCTATATTATTTAATTCCATTCTATTCTACTTTATTCCATTCTATTTTATTTTGTTTCATTCTATTCTATCCCATCTCATTTCTCATAACTCCATTCCGTTCAATTCCGTTCCATGTTCCGAAAGACTTAAACGGCTCTCGACCGAATACGACATGTAACTCCCATGCAGATAAAGCAGGATTTCGTCATACGTTCCCGAAAAAGCAATAAAGCAGAATGTGCTTTCTCAGCAAATGAAACCCGACGCCATTCTCAGCAACGGTCTCCCTCCATAAGCAAACACAAGCCATCGGATCAGCACCAGGAAACACTATCTCGCTTCAACCGGATTTATATTATTTCCCCTCATCTGCATAGCATGTCAACGACGCCATCTTTAAACGCCCGCGTGGATGCAACGGTCGCTCTTCGTCCACCGTCCACAAGGTGGCAGCACAAATCATGTTTATGCTGCGCAACGTTATAGGCATCGCGGTTTAAGAGCGGAGTGTTAGCGACTCATCGCTTGTGTTATATTTCAATTATGGTGGTTCTTCAAGGAAGCTGCTTTACAGGCAGAAAGCATAGATCATTGCAGCGCGGTGTCCGCTGCAAAAACGCCGCCTGGTGGCGAAGGGAGAGAGTAGGTCTTAGTCGAAGATTACATCGTGTTTCATGCATGAGGCTAGGCGTGTATGCCCATCCCTTAATTTGGATGCGGGTCTCAGAAACGGTGCTAAAATGAATGAATGAATGAATGACCGACGGCACATCGATCAGCATTGATCGATCGTCTTCTGAATGAATGAATGAATGAATGAGTGAACTAATAAAGGAATGAAGGTATTGAGGAATGACTGCATGAATGCACGAATGCATGAATTCTTGAATGCATGAATGCTTGAATGAATGATTGTATGACTGACTCACTGACCAACCGAATGAATGAATGAATTCTTGAATGCATGAATGCTTGAATGAATGATTGAATGATTGTATGACTGACTCACTGACCAACCGAATGAATGAATGAATGAATGAATGAATGAATCGATCAATGGATCAATGAATGAATGTACGAATGAATGAATGAATGAATGAATCGATGGATGAATGAACGAATGAATGAACGAACGAATGAATGAATGAATGAATGAGCGATTGATTGATTGAATGAATGAATGAATGAATGAATGAATGAATGTACGAACGAACGAATGAATGAATGAATGAATGAATGAATGTACGAATGAATGAATCGATCAATGGATGAATGAATGATTGAATGAATGAATGAATGAATGAATGAATGAATGAATGAATGAATGAATGAATGAATGAATGAATGAATGAATGAGTGAGATAATGAATCAGTTAACGGTGGGATTGAGGAACAGAGATGGGCGGACGGATGAATAATTGATAAACGGACGAATGAACGAATAATCATACATGTAGGCGGTGTGACATAAATTCTAGTTTACTGAGATCAGAATCATTCATCGGCAGAGTCATGTGGAATAGTTCTTGATGAGATTCAGACTATGGTCTACATTCTACAACGACTGTACCATTAAGATCTGCTTAGTCGCAGTCCATCTTGCTAATCGAGGAGACTCATGACGGCTGTCATTTAGCCACGACCTCCGAGAATGGCAGAATGCCAGAGTTAACGGGTAGCAGTCTTGTGCTCAAACGGTCAAAGAAACTCACAAAAATGCGAGTATTATTTATTATATGCAGGACTAGTATACTACCCTTTTCATCTCAATTAAAACCGCGCAGTTCGCTTAATTCAATCAGGGTCCACATGCATGACACATGTGCATTGGTTAAAATTCTACTTCTCTTGCAATTTCCGTGTCACGGTGGCCAAAAGGGTGTACCTTACACGCGGCTATCGACAAAATTGAAAGTCGACGATCAGTGAAACGTTTAATGTAAGAAAAACTTATGGCACATGTAGGCCAATGTAGCCTGCATGCATCATTGCATGTATGAATGTATGCACTCATGCATATATGTATGTATGTGTGTGTGTCTGTTTGCGTGTGTGTATTTATGTTTATGTATATAAACATAAATATATATTTTATGTATTTATTATGCAATATATGCCAGGGGTTATTTTAACGTGCAGCTGGACACAAAGTGTGTAGTTGGGAAAGAGATTTGTGCAGTTGAAAATCAGATCTTGTGCAGTTACTTTTTGCCTATAGTTGCGTGAACCGACGAGAAGTTAGTGGTAAAAGTTGGACACAAACATGATAGTAACAGCCCAAAGAGAACATCTTTGAGGCGGTTTATTTGGGTGATGTTTATTTTCAGGAAAACAGTAGGCCTGTTGAAATTTGGCGTGAGCTATAATAGATATGGTGATTACATGCAGTTTTCAAGTCAAGCATTAGACCGATACGGCGAAGGTCACCCGTGTGCATGAAGTAAGAGCGGGGAAAATGGATGATGTAATCGAAGACAAGGTTCTGCTAAAAATTACACATAGGCTGCAGACAGAAGAATTTGCAGTAGGCTAAATGTATGGGCGGATGCAGATTCAAGGCGTGCTGTAGGTTGATATCTTGATAAAGTTGTCAAGCCTATGGTTATCCTTCATACCATAATGACAACTTCTTGGCCATCGTTGTCTACTTAATTCCGCCTGCTTTTGCCGCTTGATCTGACAAGCTGAAGCAGGAAGGGACGTAGACAGTCAGACGCATAAAGCAAAATAGTCTACTATAATATAACAACCCAAGTATCTAACTGGAGACAGGCGATGAAAAGAAAAGAATCAGGCAGACATCCAGACTGAGCTAGACTTTCAGCCACACAGGCTGTCCAATACATACCATGATGTAGGATTGTAGGTCAATGCATACTCAAATTTTCTTCCAAATTCTCCATATCCCCATATTACACATTACACGCACCCTTTTTGAGTTTGTGTGATCCCATAAAAAATCACCATCCACAGAATCTGAAAGATACACGTAGGCCTATGTTATTGAACTAGCATCTCGCACAGGGGTGTAGACTTAGATGGGATAGGATCGAGGAACGGAATCCGGAACTTGTGGTGGTGACGAAGATGCTTATATCTTATATCCCCCAAATATTTCAGAAATATTATCACAAGCATTATTATAGATTTCGTTTGTTTCGTTGTTTGAGACTTCAATAAATGCCCCTCCCCATTGTTTACATTTCTGAATTTCCACTCTGTAGCTGTCATCTGAACAAAATTGCTCTTTTTAAATGCTGACAGATAAGGTTTTTAAAGTTTAGAGAGTCTCCTCATTATTGTTTAATTTTTTCATTTGCACGCTGTTAATCTGGCATTTAGAGCTGTCATTTGAAAAAATTACTCATCATTTTCTCTTTTCGTCCATTGTTTAAAAAAAGTCATTTGCCCACTGTTGTAATAGCATTTTAGGCTGTTACCTTGAAAAATTCAATCATAATTTGGTACTCATCGACGTGGTTTAAGACTTGAATAATTCCCCCCTACCTGTATCTTAATTTTTTTTAAATTTACACAACGTAATGGTGGCAGTTTAGGCTGTCATCTGTATCAAAATTAATAATTATGGACAAGCAGAGGATAATATGCCTTGTGGCGTGAAATTTTTGAGCAATTTTTTTAAGATCACACAGTCTAAAAGTTGCCATTATAATGTTGTAAAAAATATTTAAACAATGGGACGGGACACTTACTAAAGTCCTAAACCATGACTGTCAGCACCGAAATGATGAGCAACCTCGCTAAATTACAACTTAGAGTACCACCAGTGCAGTGTGGAAATTAAACAAAATTCGAAAGTTGGATTGGTACATCACCTTCCAAAACCCCTACCCAGCAAGGTGCTCGTGCATTGCAATTTATTGTCCTTCGGTCGTTCGTTCGTTTCCACAAACCCAGGACCAAGTCTGCGGTTATGTTCACACACACATTCTGGTTCTCATGAATGAATGACACCAGAGCTTGTTGCATATACAATTTCCAGCAGTCGTACCCTAAGCCAAGTCATGGTGTGGTAAAATATCATTTACATGTAGATCGGCGACGCGGCTCCTGATTAAAACTGCTATTAGCCTAAGCAGTACATATTCGTGTTGATGTGGGTGTCAGTATAGACCTATCGATCAATAATGACCATTTGGGAGGTTTGCTAATGGTATTAAATTTTATCGGTCTTACATCGTATTTTGCAGTTAGTGTGTTATATTTTATACAAAATTTGAAATTAGCTCAAAGATTTTATTTCTTGGGGAAATATCTCATCTTGTCTGCTAGCTTTAGCTTTAGCAAAACAAAATCATGTTGATCTTAATGACCAGGGTTTCAGAGCAGAAAAGCAACATTTAGACGTACCCTTTCATAGGCCTACTAGCGAAACTTTGGAAGTGTCCAAGAACACAGGACCATTTAACTTTATTACACTTAACAATCTTTCTGAGCTATTTCCAATTCCAGCAACAGCAGAGGATCGGTAAAGGGTCTTTAAGGGATCTCTAGTCGATTAAGAATATTGAAAAGTCTAAACGTCTAAGAACGTCTAGCTGATTTCATTCGTTAATTCATTTGGAGATTTTGCCTTGATGAACTTTGAGTCAAACATTGTCATAATAATTGATTTTGATCTTTAATATGAATTTTATAAAGTCGAAAAATCTTAATATTCAAACCTCTAAAGCTCCAGTCGAAGGCCAAGCGCAAAGCACCAGCTTATTAACGAGCGCTCACCATAAGCTGCTTCAGCTTTGGGGGACAAATCCCTGGTCAAGGACTTTCTTATGTCCAGTCTCAAAATACGTCATTTATGTGCAGTTGAGAAAATTCCTTAAAATAACCCCTGATATATGCATGTATGTAAGTACGTAGCACGTATGTATTTATGTGTGTATGCATGTATGCATACATGCATGCATATATCTTTGTAGGAATTTATGCATATGGTAATTTTTATAGCGCCATATAGGATATTGCTCACTGCACGGTTCAAGTCTGGACTCGCTGCTCAGTGCTCGTGTATTCTTTGACTTGCTATAATATAGCACCATGATGTCATGTAACTTAATTTATTCTAACCATGTCCTATATCATCCGATCCGATCGGACTCAATCTAAGATGAGGTCATCTTAATTCCATACGCTCCATGCAGAGGTGGCGTAATAAAATCAGGCCATAGTGGCTATCGTCCGAAACACGACAGAGAGTGAGGGAGGTTGGAGAGAGAGAAAGAGAGAGACACACAGACAGAAACAGTAAGACAGAAACAGACAGACAGAGACAGAGATAAAGACAGAGAGAGTCAGAGAGACTGAGACAGAAACAGAGACAGACAGACACAGACAGAGTGTTTGTGTGAGAGAGACAGAGAAAGAGAGAGAGGGACAGAGAGAGACAGACAGACAGAGACAGAGAGGTCGAGAGAGGAGAGAGTCAGAATGAGGTAGACGCAAAGATGGAAACAGAAATAGAGACAGAAGAGGTCTGGGCTAAAATCCCACAATAGCATAATAATATCGATTCGAAATTTCAGCACTTTCTATCCCACTTAGCCGAACGCTGATCATACAGCGTTGGTGCGAAGATGATAAGCCTTCAAACGCGAAGGCTTTAAAAGATGTGGTCGCTATATATAGCATTCTGCACTCATGGCTGCTTGGACCCATCGTCATGTCAATATCGAGAATATCAGACCGCTAAGATTGAACGTTGGGGATAAAAGATAATTTAAGCTACCATTGTTTGATGTTCATGACTTTCCGGAGATCTCTGCTTTTCTGTCTTAACTCATAGTATAGCGACCGATAGTAAACGTTGCAATCAAAACACGGTTAGTTTACATATGTGCCAAGACAGACCATCTTTTCCACGTCTCTGCCTATGCAACCCAATAATAGGCGAACAATTGCTCAAGCAAACCTTCCAGTTATGCTTATTGAACCATTATATTATAAGCTACTAAGATATCAATAAGGCTTTCTGTACAATTTGAAACCAACCAGAGACGGCATTCACAATAGTTCTAGCATGAACTGTGAACAAGTTAACCTATAACCATAAAACGTTGCACTTTATTAATCGTCTTAAATATATCTTCGTTTCGGGAATAAAGGCAGTGGCAGTCCTGAGACTCAGTGCTGGGTTAATGCAGCAGCGGAATGTACGAACCAAAAAAGCTTTAAAAATAGCTTTACAAATTGCTATACGATTACGTCCGTGTTTATTGTCTATATTATGGCGACACATAAACAATTCAGGAATACTGCGACGGATGTAAATACAGCGTTCATGGCGTCGTGTACACATGTGCAAGCGCCTTTCTGTTGCGCCACATTGTTGGTGGAAATCAGAACAGGCGCGCTGTTCATTTGGCGGGAAAGACGTTTTCCTTAAATCTTCCGATGACGTTTCCCGCTGGAATATAGTTGCAGACGACGAACACGGCTCCGTCACTTGACTTTGCTTTCCCGATGCCGACCTCTTGACTTCCTTTCCAAACCACCTGCGTAAAATGACCGACCGCCTGCAGGTCTGCAAACAGTCACGACCAAACAGGTGAATAATTAGTGAACGGGTCGAAACAAAAGCGTAAAACTACTGTAACGCAATCCAAATCGTAGATCTAACACTATATAGCCAAAGCGTATAATTAATACTGACCAAAACGCAGAACTGAAACTGCATAGATCTAATAACCAAAGTGTAGATCAATATAGTCAAAGCGCAGAATTAGCCCAAGCCAAAGCGTAGAACCAACCAGGGTTTTTTTTACCTGCAGTTATAGTACACAAAATGTGCAGTTGTAAATGAATTTGTGCAGTTGTTGTAAAAGCAATTTTGTGCAATGAAAGTCATTAGAAATTTCTGGCGAATGTTTAGAAAAAGGTCATCAGTTTTTCAACGGTGACTTGCAACATTTTGGGGGGAAATTTCTGACAAACGACAAAAAGTTCACCAGACAATTTTCCGTGGCCAAAGATATTCCAGAGTTTCAAATTGCCTGTTGTGGAGTTCCAAAAATTCCTTAGAAAAAAGCCTGGAACCAACTCTAACCAAAGCGTAAAACTAACACTAACTGAAGCGTAAAACTAACACTAACTGAAGTGTAAAACCCGCACTAGTTATAATAAAAACGTAGATCTAACACTAGACAAAAGTTTCACGACGAAGCGCTGAGCAATTGCGAGTGAAGGACTTGTCCACGGTCCCTACGTGGTGGCCTGAGGTGGATTCGAACCTGCAACCCTCAGGCTACAAGGAAACGAACGTATACCCACTACACCACCGCGCCCAACCAAAATTTGATACCCTTCAGACACATATCGATGGCATGGCATTTGAATTCTTCAGGCAGCTCGACGGCTGTCTTCGATCGGTCCATTGGTGGCAATCGACGATGAACCATGGGATCACAAGTAGGCTGATCGATCATCGAGTGTCAGGACCGTATACATGTAGCTCCTCAACAGCAAAATAAATCATCCCATGCATGATACATGTATGTCCCAATTGAGACAGTTTGATGCCATGGCCTGCAGTGTCCCGTAGTTAGATGAGCTGCAGGATGAGACTGAACCGATTGAGAATGATTTTGTATGCTTCGCTTTACGCTGGTTCCTCTCAGGAGGACGCACTATGCAGTATATGCAGTAATTTACCAGACACAGAGATTCTAGAATCGATTGATTGATTCATATAGTAATAATAATAATAATAATAATAATAATAATAATAATAATAATAATAATAATAATAATAATAATTACAATCTTTTGCAAACGCACTGCGCTTTACATTTACAAGTTATGCAGTAATCTTAATTAAACTTAACTATTAACAGAACAGACAACTTTGTAATTACACGGCGTTAATAGCAGCCTACAAAGCAAATCCGCCCAACGGGGGCTCGAACTCACAACCTCTCGCACTCTTGGCCAGCGTGTTAACCAACCGGTAGAGTAATATTGTGATCATGCAATGTAATCTAACTGATCGTCTGCTACCACAGGGGTTTTCAAACTTTTTTAAGCTGGGGACCCCCGTAACATGTCATGGTTAGATGGCGGACCCCTATGGGCCTATGCAATAAATTTGGCCAATCATAATTGTGCGAGGTTTTCTCGATCGTGCAATTCGCAATGCTACTGAATACGATGCACGTCGTAGAGCTTTCTCATTTACTGCGCAGTCATGGTGAAAGCTGTTATTTTTGCCTTTCTGCTTTAAATAGGCCTACAGCTCCTTTTGTCGCTCGAAATGTTCCTTTGGCTTATCGGCAACATCTGCATGCATTGTTGTTAAATGGCGCTTTAATTTCGCGGGTTTCGCTGAATCCTGATTAGACAGAGTTTGCACACTCATGACATAACGCAAAGAGGTCAATCAGCATAATGAAATATACTCTGGAAAGTGTGGATCATACCTGGGACTAATATCGATATTAGTCCCAGGGCCTAATTGCGGATTTTTTTCTTTCTCTCACATTTGTCTTTGTCGTCAAAATCTTCTGATTTCTTATCAGTTTTTCTC